>VXAB01009755.1:0-11808 GCA_013399175.1 Odontophorus gujanensis | reverse complement strand
AAAAAAAAAAAGAATAAAAATGAACAGAAAAATGAGATGAAAAAGATGAATAACAGAATTTTTAAGGTACCACTATGTAACTCTACACAGCACAGCGCACGGTTTTATCAGGGAGGATAACCTAACACCCAACTATTTATTCTTGCAGAGTAAACTTAAGGATACACAAAATAAGATTAAAAATCTGACAGTATTTTATCATCTGTGTTGCTGCAAGGTAAGAATCAAGAACATATGTAAGACAGACTCAAAGGAACATCAAAGCTGCATTTGAAGTCAACACATGAAGCATCAAAACAAGACAGTATTTTGAAAAAATACAGACAAAGTAAATAGTAAGAGGTATTTGTCATACTTGTGACAAACATTAGTTACTTGCAAGCTTCATTATGTACCGCCACTCCTACTTGGAACTATAGACACCTAGTGGACAAATTTATTTAGTTTAATAAATAGTAGTATTTTCTTTCGTTATTTCTTTTTATGTTCACTACCCTGTGTGTTACATTTTCTGCAATATTAAGAAAAAACTACACTAACCATGTAGTGAAACTTCCAACAGTTTTCTGATGTTGTGATCAGAAAAGATCCTAATATCTTGTGATACTTTCTGTGAGAAGCTTGAACAGTGAAGAGGCAGAATGCCCAACAGTACGCACTCAGACATGCTTCAAAAGCATGTAAGTCATTCAGCTAATCTAAATTACATAGAAGAAAATAGAATTATGTGAGAATTTTGATATTCATAATATACTTAAAATATTTAAGCTCAGGACTGAACTTTGGGGAAGCAGTAACTTGCCTTAAAATACATTTTAAGGCACATCACTTGAAAATGTAGTTCCAGTCTATTGAAGATGATGGATGATTCCTATTAATTGAAAATGAAAATGCAAAAGAGGGAATAATTTTAGGTACATTGTTATTTGAGTAATCTAAACTGCGCCCACTTTGCTTCTTTCTCAGCATTGAATGCTACACTGATGCTGGAGGGGCAGAAAGTACCTATTCTGACAAAATGCTAAACTGAAACGAGCTTCCTGAAGTAGGACAATTCCACCAATTACAATTATAAATTGTTTATTGTATTATTTATTTACAATCTATTTATATTACAGATTCTTTTGTGTATACCCACAAAAGCTCAATTGAAGGCAAATACACAGGTAAACACATGGCAACCTCAATGTGTGGACCCAAGGCAAACCCTTCCAGCTGATGGATGCAGTTCTGCGCGCAACTGCACAGAGACTGCCTTTACCTCATTTGTCTTGAAATACAGCTGCAAAACAAATGACTTAATAATCACCAAATATTATCATGTTACTGTCTTTGTCAATTGCATCAATAACTCCCTCTTTTCAGTCACCACTTTCCAGAAAAGCTTTTAGAAACAGAATAATAATCCCTTCTCCAGTTCTTTTGTCAGTAGCCAACAGGTGAGGTTTCGGGAAGATCGAGGTCGAGCTGATGCACGAGCCCAAGCATCACCCAGGTCTCGCCTGGTCATGAAACACAGAGTAGTCACACGTGAACGGAAACAACCTCTGAGTCCGGTAAGGCAGAAGAGAGTGACACTGCTGCATCTTATCGCGGTCTGCACTCAACCCAGCCAAACAGCACTCATCCACTCGCCCCAGGGCTGTTAATTCCCGACTGCGAACAAAAGTCCTTCCGAACCCTTCTTAGATGAGTAACGGCGCACACCGGACAGCCTCGTCCGGGCAGCGCGCCCAGTCAGACTAGCGAACTGCCGCCTGCCCTGCCGCCTGCTCCGCCCCAGCTCGCTCCGCTCCCGGGGCAGGCGGTGGGGCACAGCCCGGCCCTCAGCCCGCGCGGAAGAGAAGACGGCCCCAGGCCCCGCCTCAGGCCGGCCCCGAAGCGTGAGGCAGCCGCTGAGAGTCCGCCTTGCGCAGCCCCGCCCCGGTCTTTTTCCCCCCAGACCCCGCTACCTGCGGGTGGACTCAGCCCGGCGCAGCCGCAAGGGATCGTCGAGCCCGGCCTGACGGGCCGAAATAAACCCCAACATGGCGGAACGGCACCGCCACTCGACACCGCTCCGCCATCTTGGGCCTGTGCTGGCCGGGATTGGCTGGAGGTAGAAAGGCTTCCGCCAATCGCGAGCGGTGTTGCTGGCATGTTCAACCACCGCTCGGGAAGAGCCGGCTGAGTAGGATCACGTGATCGTGCGGCGGGGGCGGGGCTTCCGGAGGGGTTGGGGGCGGTGGTGGTGTGGGTCCCTGCGCTGCCCGAATGAGCCGCGCGTGGCAGGCGCTGCGTGCCCTGCGGCTGCGGCTGTTCGGGCCCGAGAAGGAGCTGGTGGGCACCGACCAGTTCGGCAACAAGTATTACCGTGTGCCCCAGTACCAGACCGGCCCAGGTAGGCACGGGGCCTTCCCTCGGGTTGCTCCGCCGGGGCCCGGACTGAACACCGAGGCACAGCCCGTGGCAACGCGCGTGGTGCGCTGCCCGTGGCGGGGTGATATGGAACACATCTTGTCTAGCAACCGGGAAGGTGATACGAGTGGCTTTTTGTCAGCTGTACGTGGTTCCTTGGGGTTATTATGGCAGTGGGCTCTCTGTGTTTTTCCTTCAGCTTTTGGTCTTCTTGCTGTTGCAGCTTATGATGACTTTGAGAGGTGTACAAAAGGATAATAAGGAAGGATTTGCATTCTGCACGACTCTATTCTGGTTTAGGGGGCTTCAGAGATCCAGGGCTCACAAACTGAAAACTTTTCATACTTAGAAAGTCTTCATTTGTTAGGCTGGGTGGAAGGATAATTAAAAGAGTCAGAGGAGTAGGTACACTGAGATAGTCTGTGTCTGTGCTTGCATATAAATCAAAGCATAGGTACCTTGCATCCAAAAATAACTGAAAACTTGTGAATTTCAGATTTAATAAGATGAGTGGAAGAAATATTTTGGACAATGAAAGTGCCAAGTAGTGAACTAATATCCCCAAAGAGATGAGTAGTTTGAAACACAGCTCAGTAGCTCCATAGTATGGCCATACCTTCTCAGTTACAAGAAGGAGTAAAGCCTACTGTCAGATTCTTTGTTTATGATCCTGAAATTATTTCACTGTCAGTCCTTATTTGCCATTTAAGGTGACCTGCTTTACCAGAAATACTGGCAGTCTTTTGTAGATGTTTAACTTTTGCGAGTGGGTGCTTCATCATGTAAGCCCTCTTCTGAAGCTTTAAGATTAATCTCTGTATTTAGAACTTCATAGTACCAGGAAGAGTGTAGGAAGACAGGACATAGTTCCTGAACTTTAGAGGAGTGCAGTATGAGAAGTTTTTCAGTGTACTCAAGAAGTGCAGTGGTTCTAAGAATATCTCATGCATGGTATCCATTGAGTTTCTGACTTTCTTTAAAAAAAATAACACTGTAGAAATAATGAGCATAATACTTCAGAGATTAAAATGAGCAGTGGGGGCTTGCTCTTATAAACTCCATGATTCCAAGTGTGGCTGATGCTGGTGAAATCGGCATTTTATGCGTCTTTTACACACTTTTGCAAATTAAGTTTATATTAGTGATACAGGCGTTACAGTGTGGGTTTGTTGATTTATTGTTGCTATTTCTGGATTTTCCTCTGTCTTTTTACTGCTGTTACCAAATAAGCTCTTTTCTTAAGACCCAGACCTAGGGCTTGTCTTTATGGCAGACTGGCAGAGGGATTCTACCTTCAGCTGGAGGCAAGAAGAGAGTACCTATATCTTCATGTGCTTTAAGCAAAAGCTGTCTGCCAACTTTCTTTTGGTCTGTGATGTTATTTTGTGGAGGTTACAATAGAAGAGCGTGTAGTCTGTGATGCAAAGAGTTGATGTCCTGTGTGTCTCAATTGTTCTGTCATGCACTCAATCCTGGTTCCGCAGCTCCTCTGGATGCTGGAGCCTTGTCTACGTTAGTAAGGAGGAAGACAGGCAGATCAATAGATGTATGTGGCTGATTTTGAGTTTTCCTCAAGTTTTTCAACATGATTCAGAGAGTTTACTTCATATTAAATTCAATCTGCTTCCCAGAACTAAATGTCTACAATATATGTAATTTGAAGTTTGCAAGGGGATGGGGGAGAGAAGTACAAATGGTGCGCATTTGGCCACCATACTGTCTTGGCATCCAGAATCTTGTTAGGCTTTGAAATGTTTCGTAAGTGAGGATTCCATCTTTAAAACAAACAAATTAACAGCAAAACAAAGCAAAACACAGCCAAAACAATAGCAACTGTTTGTGTGCACAGCCCACTTTGAGATACAAATCGACATGTGACAAATAGGGGTAACTGCTTTGAATCAAATCATTGCTGTTAGTGTAGTTCCACAAGTATCCTAAATTCAGCGATGTCTCAGGCAGAATCAAGATGTAGCCATATACCTTGGAGCTGATTTCTAGTCAGGTGTCTTGCATTCCTAGTTTTGACCGTATTTGAGTACTTAGGTTATTACGTTAGTTTTAGTGACTTGAATGTATTTGTGGTATAACTTTTAGTGGCATGCAAAGGCACAAATTTTAGCAGCAATTTACATTATTTTATAAAGGTCTGAAAATAATGGTAAAAATGTGTGTGAAGAGTGTATCTTAGTTATCCTGAGTGAACAGAGAAGCACTTGACAACTTAGAATGGAAAGTAGGAAAACTAAGACTGAGCAATTTAGAGGCTGGTTGTGTCAATTCCTGTGGAAGAGACAAGTGTTGAAAATCGCTGAACTGGAAGACTGAGATGTTAGTAGATTCAGTCGAAAAAGGAAATGATTGAAATAGAAAAGAAGTTGAGAAAAAAAACTGAGCTTCAATACAGGGGGGAAAGGCTGTGAAGATGGAATGGTTCTGCCCAGAAGAAGTACAGAATAACTAGCAAGAGTTAGAGTAGTTAGTTTTCTCAAAGTATGGAATTTAAGATGCAGCAGAACTGAAGGTACGTTCTCTGATATTTATCAGGGAGGAAGATCATCCTCAGAAAAAAGTTGAACCTTCAAGACTTGAATCAACTTGAATCAGATAGGGTCGTTTGGAATAAAAGATGCAAGTTTTTTGTTTGTTTGTTTTTTCTACGAGATTACTTTTAAGCAATGAAAATGGTTAAATATTACAACTGATTTTTTCTTGTCATGTGACAAACATTCAGCATAACTCGTTAAATCTGAGATAACTTCAGTTGCAAGTCTTCAGTTGGATGTGACAGAGAATGGGAGTGGACAGCTGGGTAGTGGAGATTAATGGCTCATTTCAGTGCTGTAGACAGTTTTCTAAACAGACTAGATTTATCAATGTAATGCATTTTTTTTTATTATTGTTTTTCTTGCTATCATGGCATTTCCATACCATTGCTACATTTTACATTGTTTATTCTGTAGAACATTGAGTGGTTATTAAAATGTTCATATTTCTTACTTAAAAAATGAATTCCTCAATCTTTACATTTATTAGAAGAATCTGTATCTTATAGGAAATGACTGATTCCATTTTCTGTTGAGGAAGTTTTTAAAGACTCTTCTTACATTTTCATGAGTAACTGAGGCTGAGAGTCTGAACATTTTAGGTCTGGTATGTACTTTTCGTCTTTTCTAAAGACTGATTCAGGACAACTTAAATTTAAGCTCTACATTATCTTGATTTGTACTGTCATTTATCAAAAAGACTCGTAATAATAAGCAATCCATAAAATACTGACGTGTAGTAGTTAGAAAAGTCAGTTAACAACAGGAGGTGAGTTTAAATGCTTAAAGCGCTTCCATGTGTGAAACAACAGACCAAGGTTAGACTTGACTTGGAGTTGCAGTTTACCAGGAGTAGCTGGAAAAAAAAGCCATGAAACATTCTGTATCTAAGTATTTACGAGCTGCATAAACTCTGCATTTAGGGGCATATGTTGCCTGAGCCTGTGATGTGATATGAGCTTTAAGACTGAAACTGGTATGTAAGACATGTTTCTCAGTATTCCTGTCAATACTGTTGAAGCCAAAGTGGCAAAGTTTCTGTGGGATACCTTTTCATATGGAATACCTGCTGACAGTTTCGGGTTTGTCCAGACGGTGGCATAATAGTTTCATAAACAACTTGTCATCAGAACTTAAGAAATTGAGCTTCCCTTTGAGGCTACCTAACGGAAGCCTAGCTCTAAAATAGTTGCATGTGAATTTGTTCAGAAATTAAACCTGCATTGTAGACTATCAGCTTCGAGGATAGAAATTCTGGAATGACAAAATAGCTTTTCAGTATGTCTGGTATGTTATGTAGCAAAGCAATTACACTGCAAAGTGCTTATTGTGGATTATAAAAGCATTAATATTTGAAAAACAGTGTTTGGGTGTAGTGATACGTTTTTTTCATTCAGCTATCAGAAGTGAATTGACAACAGGCATGGTACGTTAAGCTCACCAACTTTAAAATGACAAACAGCAATTAGCAGTCATCTGTACAAGCAGGAACTAGTTTGTTGTCTGTTGCCATCTCTGGCTATGTATTTGGTATGTACGCTGATACTATACTAACATACTGACCATGTTGATTTTGCTTGCCAGCGTTAGTTTTTATATGCTGTATATTTGTTACTTCTAATTATTCTGGTTTTGGTTTGAGAACCTGTATCCACTCATAATGTGTGTTGTTAATTTTTGTTTTGTCTTGATTTTTGTTGTTGTTTTGTTTTGTCTGAGGTTTCCTTGGTGGACAAAAATGAGATATTAACACAAGGAATGTTAAAGTATATTTCTACTAGCCTTCTCTGTTTCTTTTTGTGTATGTAAAAATGTTTTCAATAACTAGAACAATCTTAGATGATTTTGTCAATCATGTTGACTTCAACAGCGGCCACCTGCAGGATTGTAAATAATAGCCCTTTTTGGTAGCTGCTACAAATATGTTTCAGTACAGCTTTTTGATGGTTGTTGTATAGTGTTTGCCTAGATGTATATTTTCTAAGTGTTAGAATAACTATAGGGTACTTGTACTGACTTGCTTGTGCTTTCTTTTCCTAACCACATAATTAAAAGCGGTATGACTCACCAATGCATTATTCCATTGTAAGGTAGCACAAATGAGCCTTTTGCAGTCCAAAGTGGCAGGAAAAAGCATCTGTCAGATGGCTTTTGTTGCTTTCCTTTGAAACCATTAGAAGCCTTGCCCACATTTCCTCTTTGAAACTTGATCACTGCAGGGATACAGATGTGCTGTAAACACAATCGTCATAGCAAATCAGGATGGTGATCGTATTAGCATACCTGCTTTATGGCTAAGTTCTATCACATCTAGCTTCATGAGAAACAAAGAGAATTCACCTTATTCTTCTGGTTACAAAGGAGATAAAAAGTAATTAATATTATGTAAGAAGAAGAAATCACTTAATCTGTGCAGAGTTCTGGGATTTGAAATTGTATTAGTAAGCTATAGAACTAATTTAAGGTATAGCAGAGACTTGAAGTGTATCTAGCTACTATAGGAAATGTTTTACTAACATCTCTGTTGAACAAATTTCTACTAAATTGTGTGAATTTGAGTTATCAAGTTTATAATTACTGCCCAAATGCTTTGTTAATTTTGATTGTTCTGTCAAAATTTTTGATGCTCTCTCTTGCTGGTACTTTATTTGGTATATTCTTTTTAAGGATGTAGTTTATTTCTGTGAAGTAAGACTAGGAGGAAAATTAACACTTAAAAAGTGAATAGGCTACAGTATTATTTTTATAAGCAGTGACATAATAAAAAGATCAAAGGCTAGAACTAGAGTGCAGTTGGAGAGCTTCAGTAAAAGAGAAGTGAAATAAAAGGAGCTGAGGGAGGCTGGCGTACTACTGTGTGGGCCACTACAACCTTCTCAGTTTCTTCTGAAGAATGGAAAAGGTGGTAAGGAGTTAGGTTTGATTTCTGCTTTGTACAGTAAGCTTTTTGTGTTTTTTATAGATCTCTGAAGTACCCAATAAAGTTTTTACCATGAGAGATTTGGTAGCTTTAAGGTTAGATTTACAGAGGCAAAAACTACTATATTCGAGGGTGGGAAGAGTCAGTTTCATGCTCCATCTCTGGGTACAGGTGTTGTACAGAAAGCTGGAAGGCTTAAAGATGACCATGACAGGCTGAAGAAATGGAAACAATGAGATAAGGAGATCAGATATTAATTTCCAAGTGTCCTTTATTTATGACCATGTGCATATGAAACATGAGGTATTATCATTTCATCCTTTTGAACTGAAGGACTAACTGTGACTAACCTCTTCAGTCTAGATGATCTGGAAGCACCATCAAGAAGAGTTGTATGAAATTTGCTTCTGGATAGGAGAAGTTGAAGAGAGAATGAATTCTGGCAGGCTTCTGCAAGTGGTGGTCAAAGCTATCAGAATTAGAAGTTGTCACGAGCTTTGAAACTCATGAAGCACATGGATTTACTGGTGTTTTGTGTCTGTAAAAGGGATATTGAGCTTCAGGTAGGATGAGGTGGGGAGAAGGTCCAAGGCATAAATAGAGGGTTATTTTTCGGTACCGTGGAATAATTGTTTCTTTCCCACCAAGGAGTCTTAAATTAAGGTGATCGAATCTACTAGCTTGGAATAAGAGACCACAACTAGTGTTTCCAGGTTTTATAGTCCTCTCCACTCATTTATTTTTTATCTTTATCTCTAAACATTATTCAGTTTTTCTTCGTTTTTGATAAGTGAATAGCAGTTACAGACAAGAATGTTCAGGTTAACAATGGATGAAGCTATGTAATAAACAAATAAAAATAAATTAATCGAGACCAATTGCTACTTCTTGTTTTCTTGTAAGGAAAATTAAATGCATTTTCCACAGCACCTCTGTTTGGTCAGAAATATTATTTACCATGTTTTGCTGTCAGGATCAGGATGCACTATCCCAAAGACTGATAACAGTCAAGGTAAGGTTCCCCATAAAGCAGAGAAGGAATTCCTTCCAGAACATCGTTCATATTAAAACATGTAGATTAATAATGAAACTTATTGCTGCACTGTTAAATGAGCTGAACTATTAGTATTGTTTCTTCCAGTGGATTTACCATGAGAGTAGTAGTGAACATCTTTCTAATTCAGTTCCATAAGTACAATTAAACTCATCTTCAGAGAAGACTTTGTTTTGTAAAATAGAGAAAAATATAGATCTGTAGATAGATAGTGCCTAATGCTTTAGAAACATTCAGGTACTGTTTTAGAATTTAGAAAAAATATATATACTTTGGAAAAGTGAGTGAAGGTGGGCATCCAAAATGAGCAGCAATGTCTGAGTGGAGACAACTAGGATATGGTTCAGGTATACTATCTTAAGTATTAGCATTTACTAGGAATTTACTACCTGAAAGGAGGTTGTTGTAAGGTGGAGGTCTGCCTCTTCTCCCACGTAACTAGTAATGAGAGGGAATGGTTTGAAGTTGCACCATGGAGGTTCAGGTTGGATATTAGGAAAAATTTTGTCCCAAAAAGAGTGGTGAGGTGCTGGAACGGGCTGCCCGAGGAGATGATTGAGTCACCTTCCCTGACAGACATGTAGGTGTGGGGAAACACTGGTGGTGGGTGGGAAGCTGGACTGGATGGCCGATCTTAGAAATCTTTTCTAAACTTGGTGATTTTGTGATTCAGTTACTCCTAAAGCAGTGAGAGGAGAGGATTCTACTTAGATACACTGAGATGTTGTTTATTCTTGATTCTGACAGTGACACAGTCATAGTTCGGTGGCTTAATATTTGTACCATTACTGAAAATGTGACTACATTTAAAAATTGGTTCTATAGGTTAAGCACTTAAGCTGTGTATTTGCATATATGCCTATATTACTTGGTTATTTAACTCATTTAATTTTTAATCAAATAATAATGCAATGTCTTGGGTTGGAGTGGACCTTAGTGATCATCTGTTTTCAACCCTCTGTGTATGGAAGCATTTTATTTAGCCCGTGATGGTCTTGATTTTAGAAATATTGTATGAAACTGCAGAATTGCATTTATGAAATATATCTGTGTACTACATTCTGAATTATCTAAGATTAAATCTAAGTTGGTTGATCAAAAAATGGCAAATTATTGTGGATTTATACACTTAGAATGGATTGCTGGTGCCTGCGCTTAGTAAATATTGTAGCAAGCACTATTGGTGGTGTTTCTCTAGGTAGCTTGACATACAGACATAGATTTTTTTTGTTATACCTCTCATCCTTTCTGGCAACCTCCATAGATAAATGAAGTGAAATATTCAAGAAACTGTTAGAATGAAAGCTATTGTAATACATTCAGTAATTGCCATTTTTGCTACCTGTCCTACCAGACAGAATCTGTAGCTCACGTGCTAAAACTTCTGACTGGAAACTCTGTGTGTTACAGAACATCTGCTTCACTATGCTGAATGACTGGCATTAAAGAGAGATTAGAATGTACTTTTTGTCTTGGTGGTAAAATGAAGTCCGAGCATTATTTGGTATTGAATGTTGTGATTCCATGAAGCAAAAAGAGAGATCTATTGCAATAACATTGAGTTGTTTTTATTCTTTTTTTCTTCTTCGTCGTCTTCTTTTTTTTTTTTCTTTTTTTGTCAAGCTGAGTTTGGAATTTACATTCTAATAACAAGTTTGTAAGGACCAGTTTAATGAGTATGATCTAGAAGAAAGCCCAGGTAGTCTTCTCTGAGCAAGTTGCCCTGCTGATCTGTTTATTTTGCACAGCAAAAGATTTCACCTGAACAGTGCATGGCCTCTTAGCAGCTGCAAGCTGACTTTCTTAGCTTGAACCAATTGTTGAAATGAACCTTCTGTTTGACACAGAATAGTTCTCTCACTGTTTGGTTTGTTGCTGTTGTTGTTTATTCAAAACAACAAACACATCATAGTTAAGCTTAAGAAATTCACAGATACTGTAAGGATCAGCTAGTTTCCAGAGTTCAGAAATAGGATCAATTCATAGATCAGTCCGGTTCACGTAAGAGAACGTAGCGTAGGCCACCTGGCACATGCAAGGGAGACTTCACCAAATTAATACTTCAGTGGGGAAGAAAAAGTGCTAAAACATAACTAAAAGTCTTCTGCAAGGTAATCTGTGTAGCTGTGAATTTTTAGCTTGTTTTCCTCATTCTGAAAATTAACTGTATGTTGTACATGCAAAAGCAGGTGCCATATTGAATTCTTATGTTAACTAAGTAGCAGGCCTGTATTTTGGGGGAGAGCATTTTTATTGAAACATCTTAAACAAAATCGTAATTTCCAGTGTTGGTGATATACAGTTCTGTATTTCCTCCCAGCCTCTGGCCTCAGCATGTGTATTCATCCCAGGAGAGGAGAATATGAATAGAAGATAGCTAGTCCTTAGCATATAAATGTATACATTCTCTTTATTAGTGAATTACTCATTGGGAATGGTATTCCTTAATATGGAAAGGAGGTGGGAAGGGTATGTAATAACTGGATTATTTAGTCTGCTTGCAAATTGGGGAAATAGTATTGTTTTACATGTTTCATGGTAATGTCTGTGGAGGAGAGAAACAAATATTCTTCTAAAGCAGAATACTTGGTCTGCCATTTTACAATGGATAGGCTGTGTGTGCTTTTTAAACTACAAAATCAGAAGCTTTATTTTGCTTTAGTATATTAAAAGATAAGTAAACTGTTCAAAACTGTACTAAAAGCTTCAATCTTAGATATTTACTTACATATTATCCTTTTCTCTTCAGCAGTTAATATGAAAATTTAGAAGAAGCAATATGTCGTTGCAAAGTTAGTTTTGCCTCCTTGGATATTTGACAATTCTGACACTATGGGAAATTCTTTTAAGTTTTACTGCAGCCAATTTTCTTCCCTTCCCTCTTCCCTTCC
>VXAB01009754.1:0-76545 GCA_013399175.1 Odontophorus gujanensis | reverse complement strand
CCTTTATCCACTGATTCTGTAACACCGTCACAAAATGCCATCAAGTTTTGCAGGCATGACTTGCCCTTGGTGAAGCTGTGCTGGTGTAATGCCAATGATCTTAGAGATGACTCTTTAAGAATAGTAAGAGATGGTATATTTAGTTAAGTTTGTACAGATGGTATACAAATGGTACAAAAAGAAGGATGGCTCACCTTTGGATGGGGAAGGCTCGCTGTATACTCCACACGGGAGGGATCTCCAAGAAGAGATCCTTTCCTGGTGGCGGTCAGCCCTTAAATGGGGCTTGGGGAGAGGTGGAGCCAGGCTCCACCCCTTCCAATCACACAGGTATTATTACCTCCACCTGTGCCCCCATGGCTGACTCAATGCTCACCTCAGGTGACTAATCAGTGGTTCAGGCTGTGATTCAGCAGTTCCCCTACAGCTGGTTTCTACCAACCACCTCATCTTTATTCCCCATGTGACATAGTAGGGCCTTCAGGAGAATCATAGAATTACAGAATCACCAGGGATGGAAAAGACCTAAAGCATCTTCCAGCCTAACCTTCCTCCTATCACCTATAGTTCTCCCTAAAGGAAGATCTCCATGATCTTGCAAGTCACAGAGGTGAGAATGATTGGCCTGTAGTTCTCTGGATCTTCATTTTTTCCCTTTTTGAAAATAGCGGTTATGTTTCCCATTTTCCAAAGAATGGGAACTTCACTTAGTGAAGCTAATCTTCACTTACAGCAGGCAGATCTACCTTCTCCAAGTTCTTACCATTGCTTTCTTCAGCTAGGGCAGTGTGGCTAAAGCCCTTGATGGTGAGGAGTGAGGTAAAGGAGTCATTGAGCACCTCAGCTTTCTCCATATCCCTCATGATCAGATCTCCTGTTTCCTTATGGAAAGGGCCCAAATCCTCCCTGACCTTCTTTTTATCACTGATAAACCTGTAGAATTCTTCTTGTTCCCCTTTATATCCCTGGTTAGATTTAATTGTCTGGGTTTTAGCTTTCCTAACCCTATGTTTGGGTTTGGACAACTTCTTTGTAGTGCTCTTAGGTAACCCATTCCTATAGAAACTCCCTATAGAGTTTCTTTTTACACTTAACTAAGTCCAGGAGCTCCTTGTTGAATTACAGAGGCCTCCTAGCATTCTTGTCTGCCTTCCTTTTTCTTGGGATGCACTGCTTCTGGACTTGGAGGAGATGGTCCTTGAATACTAACCAGATTTCCTGGGTTCCTCTACCCTCCAAGGCTTTATCCCATGTCACCCTGACAAGCAATTCCCTGAAGAGATCAAAGTCTGCTCTCCTGAAGTCAAGAATAGCAAGTTTGCTGCACATCTTCTTTGACGCTCTAAGGATTTTGAACTCCACCATTCTGTGGTCACTACAGTAAAGGCTGCACTTGAGCTTCCCATTACCCACCAAAGTCACATGATTTTCATTTATTCTACTTTTACTTTTGTAGTTTAACTGCTTGTTTTACTGCATCATATACACTTGTCTTACTGGGAGTCCTGGAATAAATGTCTTTCACTGTATTAATTTCTGATTTCTTCATATTTCTGTTCATGAAGCCAGGGGAAGCAGCATTTGTACACTCAGAAAGACAATTTCTCTTACTCTATAGACAGTAGTGTTCAAGCAGCTAATTAGTTCAAGTAGTGAAAGTTCAAATAATGAACTAATATAGTCACTAAAGCTGATCTTCCATATTTAATCTGTAACATAATGAGTACAACTATACCTCATATTATACAGTATAATTCTATTTAAATCCATTATCCTGCTATATCACAATATGTAACTGCTTAAATTCTTTAAATTCTTAAAACTTCTTGAACTCTATTCACTTTTATTTTTTCTACTGTACAAAAGAGAGAAGTAGTACGAAATTTGTGTGAAAGCCACTCAGAAAGTAATGCTGCCTATTTTATTATCTTGGTCTATGACATCAGAGGCAGATGTGGGTGACAAGATAGTAGAGGCTGAACCGTTCCACAAATATTCCATTCCATTTTGTTGCCATGTGACAAATGGCAGTAGAGGTTCAGTCTGACAAAGTGTTATCTGACATGGAAGTGCATATGAAGCAAAGATGTGTAATTGAATTCCTTCATCAAGAAAAAATTTCACCCACTGACATCCATCAACACTTCCTGTTTATGGAGACCAAACAGTGAATGTGAACACAGTGATATGGTGGGTTGTATGTTTCAACAATGGTGACACAGTGGGTCATCTCCACTGGTGCAAGTTTTGACAAGTATATGCTACTTCTCGTTCACAGCTGTTGAAAATGCATAGCTAGTGGTGGTGATGATGTTGAAAAATAGTGTTTTGTAACTGAGAATTTGCTGTATCAAATGGTGCTATTGTGCTCTTTCTATGCATTGTGGTTTTCATGGAAATAAATAGGAGGTATTACTGCATTACTTTCAGAGTGACCTAGGTACAATGTTCAGCTTTTAGCTTGAAGATATGTCAATGATTCATACAAAATGCTGGAATTTAATTTGCTGTGGAAATTAAATTGCACCTTCAATTCTGGTAATTTTCACAAGAAGAAAAAGAACTAACAAAATAAAGTAACTTTCTTGTAATATGAGACTAGCGAATTTGTATTTACCCTGCAGCCTTTTCAAAACACAGTACTACTATTATGTAATATTCAGGGTAATAGAATTTACTTTTTCATCTATAATAATTTTATTTAAAAAAATATAAACAGATAAAAGCCCCAAAGACCTAGAAGACAGAGCAAATTAAATTTGATTTGTTGGCAATTCAAGTTAATTTCACACTTTAGCTTCATCCATAGTCACGTAAGAAGGGCTTTAGAAAATACTGAGATAGATGTCACCACAGTTATGTGGCGAATATTGTTGCTGTCAAAATAAGTATTCATTATAATTTCTTTACTGATGAACTGTAGTATGAATCAGATCCCTCAGCTGATATATGGATTAAATTTCAAATTTTTTGTATATTCATTTAACCAAATGTAGGGCAATCTTTCCTTTGAATAAAAATACCTATTTCAACAGTATGAATATAGTTTACTATGTATTGGATATTTCTGATGAACATGAGAGATCATTTCTTCCTCCATCTCTAGTGCCTCCTGTCTTCCTCTGCACAACCCGCCCCCCATCCTCGCATATTTTGATAAAGAGAAGCATTTCTGCATCTCTTAGATATAAGAAAAGCTCCAGTGCTTTTTTTGTCTGGTGACAGTGGAAGAATTTTGCTGAGATGGCACATTAAATGCATAGTTAGGAAGTGATTTAAACTGTCCTATATATGCTATATATTAACTGTTTATAATATGATTTCCATAAGGTTATGCTATTTTTTTTCATTTCAGAAATGTCAATAATGAGGAAACTTACTGACTGGAGTACTTTCAAAAAATGGTAAAAATATATTGGTAAGAAATTAATTTTGGAAAGGAGATGTCTCATCACAAACTTCAGTTAGTTCAATTTCACTTCTCTTGAAAACAAAAACAAAAACATTTTACATTGCTATGTCTTTCCTGGAGGATATATAAAAATTTAATTTCAAACATTATCATATTTTCTTTTTCTTTTTCCTGTTAATTTTATTTAACTATTTCTTTCTCTTGTACCAATTACCTGTAATTTTAAATGCTTTAAAAACAGAACTTCATTAATGAAGTTTTAAAAAGAAAAAAAGTAGGCTTTAATTTTCCTAAAGAGACAGAGGTAAAAGAGGAGCCACCAACTCCATAAAACAAATATATAGTGAATTCACCCTAAAACACAGCAAAAATTACAGCACCAATATTTTTCTAATAATTCATTTATTATAGACTTTGCAAAGGAGAAAGGTCACAAATTTGTTTGTAGAAAAAGATAAAGGTGACCATGCAATCTGTATCCTTAGGCTTCATAAATTAGTTTTTACCACAGACAAAAAGAGAAGTACTAGATTCTCAAAAAGTCAGTGTTTTACACATACTACGATTAAAGTCACTATTTTCTTAGAAGCAGTATAGAGGATTTTCTTCTGAATCACATGATTAGTAACCAATGTCACCTGGATAGTGATAATTGCCACAAGTAATCTGACAAAATAGAATATCAGTTATCTTGAAAAACGCCAAATGTTTGTAACTCTTTCAAATAAACTTTTTAACAAGGACTTTGAATTTGTCAATCTTATACTATATGCAAACAACATCAAGAGTCCAAAGAGAAACTTTTTGTCAACTCAGTAAGTAGAAGCTAAACACAGAAAATCTGTGTGTTCTCTTTCTCTGAAAATTGTTTATCGTCATCCTCTCTATGTCTGATTCAGCAAGAGTTATAAAAGGGAAAAAAGAGCATCATTCTCTTCTGATTATGTAATTGTTGTAGTGCGGTATCAGCATCCCTTACTCTCATTGCAAAGTAATTCTCAGGTGGTTTCCTGATGAATGTACTGGCTTTTATTTATCTATCTATTTATTTATTTATTTTTGCATAAGGTAATACTCATATTGAAAAATTAATCTTTTAAACAGGACTCTGTGGATGGTAATGAGGATGTCTGTTGCATTTTCATCTGGAGCTGGTGAGACTACTCCTACTGTTTTCTGCTCAATTCTCATGACCTATCTGTTCCATAGGTCTACAGTGCTGGTCCATACATCTCAGTCCCTGTAGCCATAGCCCCACCAAGTTGCTGGTATAGTCTCCCTTGCACAGAACCTACATACACTGACACCCACTCACACACACACAGTGAACATGGTCAGTAATTGGGTTTAGACATAGTCCACATAGTAGCCAAGACAGGACCACTTATCTCCCCTTGTGCTTACCATACACATTCATAATCACAAACATTTTTTAGATAAAGTCCAGAGCTCATAGTCTGTTCAGTAACTGTAGGACTGAGGTACTACAAGCATAGCCCTGGGAGGGCCCTGGAATGAGTTCCCATCTCTGGCTAAGTCACTGAGGTTAATCCTCCTACAGTCATGCCTCTGTACTTCTTTGTGATAGCAGAAGTGACTTGTTCCTGATGGAAAAAATGGGAATGGGTTGATTATTCCTATGTGATGGAAAAAATGGGAATGGGTGCAGCTTGGGAGAGCATTATTTTGGATTGCCCCACCTGCCATTCATTTCCTGTAAGGAGTCCAGATAAACTTTCATCACATAACCTCATCTGTGACCACAGCATATCTGTTGCTATTGATTAGCCTCAAATACATACAAAACGTATCCTATAGTAATGATATATGTATATATATGTATATGCATAAAAATACTGTCCTACATAATTAGCACGAGTAATCTTTTTTCCATTCTTTAAAATTATCTGCGTGAAGTTTGACCAATTCTATAGAATTATGCGGCTGTGAGACTCAATGGAACAGGCAAATCCCTCCCCTAAAATGCTGATCAGCTCACAGACAATTAGAAATGGTACTTGCCTATTGACCTATGAACAACACAATCTGCCTGGGGTAATATCTGGGACAATGTGAGTCTGGAGAACTTTTGTAATGATGAGACAAATGCTTTGTTACAAAGGCAGTTACAGTGTTGAGTCAACCATCTGGACACAAGTTGGTCCGTTGTCTCATCTAGTCAGAGACTAATGGGATAATTGCTAACAATGAGTAAACTGGTGACTGAGAGCTCTGAGTATCATTCGAATAATCTGTTGCACAGTAGTTACAACTACAAGATAATTCTCGGTTTCAACCTTATAACACAATTCTAGCCACAATTTCATATACTTCATCATGCCCCATATTTTTCTCCAAACTTCCTTAGCAGCTGTAGCCTATCACTAATTGAGATGAGGTGAAATGTTCTGTTCCTTCGAATTACCATGCTGTCTTCCATTGCTAATAACAACATTTGTATAGTAGATGTACTGTATGAAAATGGCCAGCTTATCTTGTAACCTAACTGATGAACTTGCCCCAGACAAGTCAACCAACATTATTTACTAAGAGTGGGATGTGTGCTTCTACATCTATATATTTTTTTTAGAACGTGTCAAATTCTGAGCTTGAAGAAGACTTGTCAAATGATGATCAGGGAAAATACATTTTTGTCAGTATGGTATGGGGCAAAATATTGAATAGAAAATCACACTATGGATAAAAATATATAAAATCAATAGTCATGAACAATTTGTCATTGATCTTGTCATTGACTTTAATTCTTAATAATTGATAATAAACCTTTTTGAGATCATTGTATGCTGAAGTGACATCACTTCATTAGATCATTAGAGGTTTAAATTGTCAAGAAGGATCACAGAATCACTGAATTGTAGAGGTTGGAAGGGACCTCTAGAGATCATCTAGTCCAACCCCTGCCAAAGCAGCTCGCTAGCCCAGGTTGCACAGGTAGGCGTCCAGGTGGGTCTGGAACGTCTCCAGAGAAGGAGACTCCACCACCTCTGTGCAACCTGTGCCAGTGCTCCATCACTCTCACTGTGAAGATGTTCCCATGCACATTTGTACAGAATTTTCTATGCTTCAGTTTGTGAACATTTCCCCTTGTCCTACCACCACGCATTGCAGAGAAGAGTCCAGCCTCATTCCTTTGCTTCCCGCTCCTTAGATGTTTAGAGACGTGGATCAGATCCCTCTGAATCTTCTTTTCTCAAGGCTGAACAGAGCCAGGTCTCTCAGCCTTTCCTCATAAGAGGTGTTCCAGGCCCTGTATCACCTTTCATCCTCCGCTGGACTGGGATATCAAGGATATATAAAGGATATCCCAGTCTATTTTGCACTGGGAAGTCCAGAACTGGACACAGTACTCCAGGTGAGGCCTCACCAGGGCAGAGTAGAGGGAGAGGATCACTTCCCTCGACCTGCTGGCCACGCTCTTTTTAATGCACCACAGGAGCACATTGGCCCTTTTGGCCCCCCCAGACCATACTTAGATAATTTATCGAAGAACATGATCATAGAAAAGAAGAAAAAAAAAAAAAAAAAAAAGCTAAGTCTGTGTTTAGGAAAGAATTCACTTGATTAAGCATCATTTGTTTCACAAAATATAATATTTTTATGCATTTTTTGTCCTTGGTACAGAATGCACAAAAGAAAAGAATTTCAAAGTCTGCACATTACCTGTGAAGTTGTTCACTTCTGGTGTTATGTGAGAGGGAATATATATTGAAAGAAGATAAAAAATATGATATATATATGTAGCAGCTTGAAAATCAAAAAGAAAAGAAAGTCACTGAAGCATTTCCATATGAGAAAAAAAATGCCTAGGAAGATCAATTTACAGTAGTGAAGTATTCAGTTTCAAATAATACAGAATCCAACACCACTAGACTCTGTTATACTAGTTAAGACTGTAGCAATAGATTGCCCTGTGAGCCTTCTGCAAAACTGCAAGCTGCAAAAAATAAATAGCATGCAATGATAGGCTTCCAGCATTTCAGAGAGTCTTTTAAGGTCAAAATCACAGAAATTGCTTTCGAGTGAGTTGCATGCTTGTGGATACTTTTTGTCTCTGTGGATACATCAAAAAGGTTAGATAAAAAGCTGATCTTATGTAGTACTCCTTAAAAAAACAAGGAGTCAAGTAAGACTTTCTTGATTATTATTATTTTAATTAAGATAGCAAAGAATTAAAGTAGTAAGGGATGTTATTAAGGAGAACTGAATGAGTCTATAATTCTTTTAATTACAGATGCATAATTGTTTGATCTGGTCTTGCATCTAGATTTGAGATGTCCAAGACACCGGAGAAAATGAAAATGCTACTTCTTTCAATTACTGAAATTTAACAGTTATAGTCTCTAACCTGACATACCACCTTGATGGCCATAATATGAGGATTTACAGAAATCTCTTTGCCTCAAGTAACTTATTTTTTATCTGCCCAAGTAGCAGATAATGAATTGAAATTAAATACAGAGACACAAAGTTAGGGGCTCAGTAATGCAAGAACCGAGGGCTCAATAATGCAAAAAGTATATTTTCCATACTTTTTTTAAATTATTTTATTTTCTGAAAAAAGTACTTAGTTTTACATCTGAAAATTTTCAGACCCTATATAAAATAGGGTCAAATTCTTCCATTGTTTCTCACTGAAATTCAAGAATTCCCGCATTTGCTTGTAAGATATTTTGCCTTGTATCAACCACTATGGCTGTGAAAGAAAACCAGATATAATTCATAGTAAACAGGAAATGAACAATAATGCTGTCAAAAATTGCAATAATTTCAGAAATAATTATTTATTTATCAGATAGCATTTCAATGAGTTAAAATCTTGTTCTTAAAATGACACATGGTTCTCATAAATCCTGCGTCATCAATTGATTTCGAAGTCTTTTATAAAAGATTACAGCATCATGTTTTCATTTAGAGAACAGAAATTAAGCACAAAAGTAAAAGTTCAGCTGACCAAAGCCCGAAGGTGATCGGCAATCCAGCAACAGAGCTGGACCAAAAAGCTTCCTTTCTGATTCCCAGCATTGGGTACAGATAAAATTTTGATGCCTGAAAAAAGGTAGTTGTAAATTTCAAATGCAGGGAAATGTCTTTTTATATCTCAGTACCTTGAAGTTCTCAAGGGATGAAATTTAAGACAAACTCTCTAGTCAGTTTCTTCTGTAGGTGAGAGGTGAAGGTGACCCACATGGAACAATGGAAATATGTCTTTCCTTCTCTAACAAGGAACAAAATTTTTAACTAGTCTTATGTAAGTACTCTCTTTCCAAACTAAACAATTCAGTGATTTAAACAAACCAGTGATAAGGAGGGAAAACTAGGGGACAATTAATTGCTCTGTATGAAGTCTTCCTTTGAGATACATAATTTCAAACAATAATACAGGAAAATGTATGTTCTATAAATGAATTGCTAGCCCTACACTAAGTTAATGTCCTTAGATGTGGTTGGTGTTCAAGGGATTTGAAGTTCTACTTTTTTAAAACTTGCTGACTACTAGATGTTTCTTGACAAAAAATTATTCACCCATAGAAAAAGTATTTCTCATTTACAGGAGTTACTAATATCTTTCCTTAAGGGTCTGCTCTGCCATATTTTAGTGTGAGTTAAAATCCATTCAAAACTGACTAACCTTTTTCAAGACAAGTCATTAGCTGAGCCAAACTCTGTTTTCTTGTAAGTTACTTATATTGTGTGACAGCAGAAATGGCTTCATCCTCAGCAGTATACCCGTCTTGGGAAGTCATTTACTTCCATCTCTTCTCTTACTGATCTTTCGAAAGAATCTAACCAGACCACTGAAGTACTTCACTAGATTATATTGTCTAATGTATATCTATTGTAACTCATCTCCTCAGCAGAATTATTGTTTATTTTTCCTGTGCTGAAAGGATGCCTTACATTTCACACTTGGTAACATCTGACCACTGTTTCAAATTCCTGGAAAGAAGGATAAATAATAAATTGTATGCGTTGTAGTTCCCATGGAAATAAAAAGGAGGCATTATTTTCAGAGCAATGTATGTAATTTTGCATGTTTTTGTATTATCAATATGATAGCACTTATCATACCCAAAAGTTGAGAGATATTTTCATTTATTTATTTGACTTCTTCATCTGCCTTATCTTTGGGACAACTGTGAAAAGTAGATACATATATAGTATTTTTTATGGACACATCAAGTTTCTCTTCAATAAAGGTTGCCTGAATGTTCTCAAGTCAGTTAAAATGATATTCAGTAGTGAACAATTGCCTGCTCATTTCAGAAAAAGTAAACAATGTATCGCTCTTCAATTCCCAGAAAAATATGATACTCTAAAAAATCTTTTTAATGAATCAGTAATGATTTTCAGTACTTCCCTGAACCAGGGTGCAGGAAGCTTGAAACTGAAATTGAATTGACAGGACTTCAGCTTTTTCCATGATCACCATTTCAAATAATAGGTTAAAGAAGATTTCTGAGATGAATTCAACCCTTATGCCATGCATAAATAGCATATTAATAAGTATGATGGCAGGTTTCAATTCAGTAAGTTTCACTTCTAGAACCAGAAATCTAAATTCAAGCATCTACGTAGGTTGCTCCAAAATTAATGTCTCCCATTTATTTTCATGAAAAATATAATGGATACAAAGGGCACAAAAATGCTGTTTATTATAAGTAATTTCTCAATTACAAAATACTGTTTTTCAACATAAACACCACCTAAAAAAAACCTAAATTACACCAGAATCTTTTATGTGTACTTTAGGAGCATCTAATAAATATATCACATACATGCATTTCATTCAAAACACACTGTAGCAATTTGCAGCTTTCAAAAGATACAGAAAGAATAATCTTGAATTCTTACTAGGCTTTTTTTATGATTAGTTTTAATGACACTTGTAAAATGCAGTGCTTTAATTTATGGTACATTCATTGCTGTTAGATAAATTATAATTAGCAGGTTATCTTGTTTGCATTAGGTCAAAATCAGCATGTTGAGACTATTAATAGACAATTTGTTCACACAATTATTATTATTATACAACTCACAGGAAAATAAAATTTGGTTATTACGACTTGTCTATTTGTGGGCTCGGTTCTTAAATTAAATTTCAATAGCTGTTTTAGTACAACTCAGATTATACATAGACCAGCTAAATTCATATTAATTAGAATATTTATTGCAGTAACTAATACTGAATGTGGCTACTCGTCAGTCCATGCGGGCTTTCAACTTGGATTAATATAGCACAGCAATATATTTATTTACAATATATTTGTTCGCAATGACCATTCTACTGCTTTTATTCTCTCTTTCTTCTTCATTCCTTTTGCTTATGGACACGTCACTAGCATGATCCTGTTTACAGATTTTTCATTGTATGTCTTTTTATTTCTTTGAGTGGTGTGATTTCTGGACCAAGACCTAAAAAACATTTCAGTTTTTAAAATTGTTTTTAATAACAGTAACAGAGTTTTAGTAGTGCCACTTGCAGATCATATATACTGAACCCTATGAGCACTGTGTTATTAGAATGAATTCTCTCAGTGGAGGATCTACTTTAAAAGCCCACGGAGGAGGGGTCAGAGAAACATTTATTTTACTTTTTGTAAGAATAAATCATCCAGTAGTTAACATTTATTATACCCACTTGTCAATGTGATTTCAAAATTAGTAGTCAGTAATAGGCAGTCATTAGTAATTAAGAGAGCAGCCCCGTGGAGAAGGACTTGGAGGTCCTGGTGTATGAGAAGCTGGATGAGTCAGCAATGCATGCTTGCAGCCCAGAGGGCCAACTATATCCTGGGCTGCATTCAAAAAAGGATGGCTAGCAGGGAGAGGGAGGTGATTGTCCCCATCTACTCATCTGTGGTACTGCATCCAGACCTGGGGCCCCCAGAACAAGAAAGGTGTAGAGCTCTTAAAACGGGTCCAGATGAGGGCCACTAAAACGATCAGAGTATTGGAGCACCTCTCCTGTGGGGAAAGGTTGAGGGAACTGGGGTTGTTTAACTTGGAAAAGGCTCTGGGGAGACCTCATTGTGGCCTTCCAGCACTTGAAGGGAGCATGTAATGAGGAGGGGAAATGGTTGTTTATACGAGTTGATAGTGATAGGACAAGGGGGAATGGTTTTAAATTAAGGAGAGATTCAGGTTAGATGTTAGGAGGAAGTTTATCACTCAGAGGGTAGTGACACACTGGATCAGGTTGCCCGGAAAGATTGTGGATGCCTCATCCCTCATCACCATTCAAGGTGAGGCTGGATGTGGCTCTGGACAGCCTGGTCTAGTGGTTGGTGACCCTGCCCACAGCAGGGGCATTGAAATTAGCTGATCTTTGAGGTCCTTTTTCAACCCAGGACATTCTATGACTCCATGATTCTATGAAAGTATATGTTTTAGATTTACTAATAGAAAAAGCATGATTGCAAATATTTATCAAGTGTATTAATAGTTTAGATCTTCTCTAGATGTAAAGATGCTAGGAAATAATTTAACTGGGAAAAAAAAAATAAAACCTAGATGTATTTTAACTAAGAATATTTTATCTGAGATTTTAGCATCTTTACCCTTCTCTTACATTTTATTATACCATAGTGTCATAGTTTTCTGATTTTTGTTATCGGTATTTCACATCATAGCATCATGTAAGGCATTAGATGATAAAGAGTTAATGCTTCCATGGACTGCCAAATTTCTGGGTACCTGGTTCTCAGAAGAGAAGAACTACATACAACAAAGGACTTTGCATTCTCTTTCTCCACTTTTTCCACAGGGAAAGATAAAACTGCACACAAGTCTCAAGACTTCCTCTTTTTGTTGTTTGTCTCAGCAGTGGGAGCTTCCTAACCATCTCACCTTCAACTTTAGAGTAAGTCCTTCAGTTTCGGACGCTCTCATTTTATTTGATTCATTAGCTTATATTCCAATTATATTGTGTCATTTTGCATTCTGATATCTTAGTACATTAGCTTCCCTCCTTAGATCACTGATGCAGTTTTGGTTTTAGGCCCATCTCCCTACCCTTTCCCTTTTTCCCCTTCCCCTTTCTTGGGGTGTGGGTCTCTGGGTCCCCCACACCATTAGTCATGGAACCAGTCTGAACCAGACGATGAACCACTGACACATAGTGAGCTAGACTAGACAAGCCACAATTTCTGATTAGAAAACTGTTGCATCCTGCTTTGGTCTCTGTAAGCTCTTCATGTTTTCTGGAATCAATCACATGGCTCTTGCTAAGATAAAATGACTACCAGGTACTGTGCAATAAAACTATACATTACAGTGTATCATCACACAAAATAAGTGTTTTCTAGTACACACTAGAAAGGGAATATAATATTTCTGTGACCTCAGGATAGTCTTAGTGGTCTCAGGAAATAAAAAACAATATAATCATAACTGTTCTCAGTCTTAGCCTTATTGTATGACTCAATATAAATTAACTGAATGAAAGAATTCTCATCCTTCATCATATTTGTACAATTAAGTTACAATAATAAATGCTGACTGAGTCTAAAGAGTAGTCTAGCATGCTTAACAAAAATGAAGATGTGGCACTCTAGGCTGTTCCATACACAACTGAATTCAGCTTTGGATTTCAGTTATTCATCACAAATCATTCTTCTTAGACTGCCTTTTAAAAAAAATCAAGCTAGATAGATCATTGATATGTGTGTTTTGTTTGTTTTTACCATAAAGTACACTGAAAATAACAGAAAATAGTACATAGGTAGTTTCACTGGTAGATTTAAAAGAGTAAGAAATGCCAGCAGTTATGGAAAGAGGTTAACCAGATAAGATTTAACAAAGATGAGGACTACAAAAATGATAAAGGGTGTGGAACTCGCCTCTTATGAGGAAAGGCTGAGAGACCTGGCTCTGTTCAGCCTTGAGAATAGAAGACTCAGAGGGATCTGATCCATGTCTGTAAACATCTAAGGAGCGGGAGGCAAAGGAACGAGGCTGGACTCTTCTCTGCAATGTGTGGTGGTAGGACAAGGGGAAATGGTCACAAACTGAAGCACAGGAAGTTCTGCACAAATGTGCATGGGAACTTCTTCACAGTGAGAATGATGGAGCACTGGCACAAGCTGCACAGTGAGGTTGTGGAGTCTCCTCTGGAGATGTTCAAAGACCCTCCTGAATGCCTAGCTGTGCAACCTGGTCTAGGGAGCCTTCTTTGGCAGGGGTTGGACTAGATGATCTCTAGAGGTCCCTTCCAACTACTACAGTTCTGTGTTTCTGTGAAATTTAGCCTCTGGACACCAGTACTCCATTGTCTCATATATAAACTGATGTCACTGATGTTTTTTGAGTGAACACAGTCATGAGAAAATTATTAAACTGGAATGGGACTTCTACTTTTCCAGATCCCTGACACCCAAGACTGCATAAGGAATGCCAGCAGGTTCTGTTTGGTGATTGTTCCTCTCAACTCAGCATTGGGCAGGCCACATCTGGAATACTGTGTACAGTTCTGGGTTCCTCAGTACAAGGGAGACAGGAGCAAGCTGGAGAGAATCTAGCAAGAAGAAATTAAGAAGATGAAGGAACTGGAACGCCTTTCCTGTGAGAAAAGGCTGGGACTGCTCAGCTTGCAGAAGAGAAGGCTCACAGAAAATCCCAGAACCACAGAATGTCAGCAATTGGAAGGGTCATTAAAAGGTCATCTAGTCCAACCCCCTTGTAGGAACATCTAGATTAGGTTACACTGGAATGTGTCCAGACACGTTTGTAATGTCTCCAGAGAAGGATCCCACAACCTCTCTGGGCAGCCTGTTCCAGTTACCCTTACTGTGAAGAATTTTTTTTCTCATATTTATGTGGAATCTCCTATGTTTCTTCATGCACCCATTGCCCCTTGTCCTATCACTGGATGTCACTGGGAAGAGCCTGGCTCCATCCTCACATGAAAGATCACATGAGTGTATGCAAATACCTGAAGGGAGGGTGTGATAAAGACAGAGTCAAACTCTTGACAGTGGTTCCCAGTGCAAGGTCAAATGATAATGGATGCAAAATGAAACACAGAGGATACCATCTGAACACCATGAATCATTTATTCTAGGCATTTTCCCACTCTTTCTGTTCGTGGAGCTTCTCTTAAACTTGCTACAGAGATGTAAGCATATTCAGAAATTATACACTGGATTAATTATTTCTACATTCCTTACATTTTATTTGACTTTAATCCTATAAATTCTTTCTTATGTGATATTAATTTGGAGGTAAAGCAGTTTTTATTACCTACCAGTGATTTTTGGTGCTTAAATAAAGTTGTCACTCCAGATTTGCATAAAATAAAGAAAGGAACACCTGGAAAATATACCTCAAATTCCATGTCTGGGCTACAAAGCTGGAAAGAAACAAACAGAAGAGGGGGTAAAATTCCTTAAAAGACATCTAGGGAACTGCATGTATATCTTGCTTGAAAAAGTTCATTCTTTGCTGTTATTCATCACTTCCCATTGGCATCCAGATGTTCAGCCACTCCCAGGAAAGCAGTGCTCATTACATGTGGCTTCTTGGGAAGACAGACATCATCGCTTCGTGTAAGCACTACTCTACAACAATTAAACATTATTATGCTATCTCCAGTATTTTTATCTAAAATCCAGAACACATCACAATATAAACCTCCATAAGGAAAATGAATTCAATTCCAGTCAAAACTATTACAATGTTTCACAATTAAAAAAAGCAAAATAAGTGTTTTCTTGTGTTAAGTGGAATTTCACATGTTTTTATTTGTGATCATTACTGCTTTTTCTTTAACCCGGTACTACTAAAAAGCAGCTAGCTCCCTCTTCTTCATTTCTTCAGATAATATATTCATTCATTTTAATAAGATGTCCTGTGAGTCTTCTCCAGGCTGAACAGGCCCTCAGCTCTTCTTCCTACAAAATGTCCTTCAATCGTCTCATTGGCTCTTTGATACCCATCCAGGAACTGGACACAATACTTCAGATGTGGCCCCAGCGCTGACCACAGAGGAAAGATTACCTCCCTTAGCCTGCTGGCAATGCAGCAGATCATTATCAGAATGTGGAATGAGTCAATCAAAATTAACTGTAGCTCTTATACATCAATTAGAGTAAAATATCATCCATGGACATGTGTTGATGATTGAGAAAAAACTCACTACTCACCAGTCAGACCACCCCTGGTAAGCTAATTGACAGTGTACCTGCTTTCTATGAGTTGGACCAGCTACCTGATAAGACAGCTGTAGCATTTTCATATACTGGTGTGCAAAGGATTTCAACAGATACCCTCAGAAAGTAGGTGAATACATGTTTTGGGGTACTGTGAGACTCTAAAGTGCAATTAGAGCAAGACTGGTTACTAATCATCAAGTACAGAACTTTATCACCAGATACATGATGTACCAAACTGCAAAGGGATCTAAATAGATTGGAGCAACTGGCCTGAAGTGGTAGCTGAATGATAGGAAGTTCAAGATAGCAAAGTGCCATAGTCTGCATCTGGAATGGAATAATCCCAGATACAGACTGGGATATGGATGACTAGAGAACACATCAGCAGAAAGTGATCTGTGGGTCATTTTATTTTTTAAATGTGTCTAAAATTCTCTATAACTGTTGATTAATAATAAAATAGATTAGATTTAGGACAAATATTACTTATCACATCCAGCTTTTGCTTTCAGTTCCTTGTCAAAGAGGAATGGTCCATATGGGTTATTTGAAGGCCTACATTCAGATAGATAAATTACTATTCCCATTATTATTACTTTTGTGAATACAAATAAAACATAAATTTAGGTTCATGGGTTTTCTTTTTTGTTTGTTTTTTGTTGTTATTGTTTCCTCTTTTTTCCCCCAAGGTAAAAATAGCTTCAAAGGAATCAGTAAGCGAAAACTAAAACTGCAACCTCCCATATTCCTTGAGTATAAATAATTGCTGTATTCTGTGAGAGGAAGCAGAACATCTGATGCCTCCTGGACACCTTTGTACAGTTTGTAGTATCTGGAAATCAATTCCTGTAGACAAAGACTGCAAGAAACAAGTAAACATATGTTTTCAATATTTACTGTACTCATGTTAAAATTTTTGATCAACTGTTTAAAGTCTCAACAGATACATATTTAAATGACATTTGTTTAGGTATGTTTTGATGACAGTATAACTTTTTCTCAGCTGATACTTAAGTTCTTTGTGTATGGATCTGATTCATTACAAAATTATTGCTAGGGACAATTTCAATCCTGTCTACTAGGAGAGAATATTTTTAGCAATGATAAAATGCTCAGGGGTGATCTGAAAAGGATGAAGGGTGACTTTATTGCTCTCTACAACTACCTGAAGGGAGGTTGTGATGGGATGGGTATCAGCCTCTTCACTCATATAATTAGCAATAGTACTAGAGAGAATGACCTCAAGTTCTGCCAGGGGAGATTCAGATTGGACATTTGGAAATAATTCTCCTCCTAGAGAGTCATCAGGTGCTGTAATAGGCTGACCAGGGAGATGGTGGAGTGACTGCCCCTGGAGGTGTTCAAGAAATGGCTAGATGTTGTATTGAGAGACATGGTTTAGTGGAAAATATTGGTGATAGGTGAACAGTAGGACTGGATGATCTTAGAGGTCTTTTCCAACCTTGGTGATTCTATGATTTGAAAATGTTTCCAAGGTTTAGTTTCTTTTGTGGTTATTTATTTATTTACTTCTTATTTATTTATTCAGAGTTTTCAGTTATTACTTTTTCCATTTCCTATGTGTGTCTTAAATTGTTATGTTTTAAGTTCATTTTCTAATCCTGTTATTCTATGCAACTTAGATAATTTCTGTATATATATATTTAATGCAGGACTCTCCAGTTTGTGAGGTTAATTGTGAATTATTATTTCTTAGTAAGAAGAAATTAATATGTTATACCTTTCTTCTCTCATTCCATCATGATCCTGTATTTATTTACCTTGGAGCTGTAAGCATGAATGAGCTAGTAATGAAAACCTATCTCTAGATAAATAGCACCTTTATTTTTTGTAACATGCTAAGGGGACACATGGTGCCTGTGGGTTCATTTTGAATAAATCGCTTCAATAGAATATATTTAGCTGTTACTGTTTGCTACTGTTTTGCTGCTTTATGCACATAACAGTAAACTTATGCTCAACTCACATGCAGAGTGAAACAGTTGATATGAGGAATGTGGGTTGCAACCTGAGCTTTTGATAGTGTGAGTATTTTTCGTCAGAATGGTATAATGTTATGAGCTGGCAAGGAAGAAATTATTAGCTTAAACAGCAATTATTAGCTTAAATAAAGGGAAAGTTTTGAAATCTGAAGACAAAATTTTGAATCTTCAAGTCAAATGCTATGTTCATGTTAAAATATAGATGCTAAAGTCTGACTTTCCCTCAATATGTCTCCATTGGAATGACTTCAAAAGTAAATGTCCTAATAAAATGTTATAATTTATGATAAATGGTAAAATTAATCAGATTCAACAATTTTATTCTGTCTGAATTTGTCCAGAAAAGGAGATGGAAACATTTGGGACATTTGTGAAGAGGAAAACAAGACCATCTGCTACAGGAGGTATGCCATTGTGCAGATCAATGGGAGAATAGCTTTAAGGGACATTCAAAAGAATTTCTACATCAAAGTGAGTAATGATTCACAAAGAAAAACTCAAGGGATTTAAACAACGGGGAATGTGTGCAAAGTTAGACCTAGGAGAGGAAAGAATGAGAGTTGTGTTTGTTCCCTGATGGTGGACTAACTTAGATATTCATTATACAAGTTTCTAGTTCAGTTTTTGTTTCTTTCACGTGTTCCCGTAAGACATCTTCCACACGTCAGTGGATGCTTTTGTGCTTGTATCAAATCAAAATTAAAAAGCAATATTTCTTGGAGTCATTATTAAAGCAGTGTAAACTATACACCAAAAAATATCACTAGTTTTTATTCTGCCATGTTGTGTAAAATGATATAAATAGACTTTAAATAGTTAAATGAATGGAGAATTTCATCTCTGATTTTGCTGTTACCTGATGCTACCGAGAGAAATGTGTTAATGAATGAATAGCAGTAGCATTTTCAGTATGCTTCTGAACAGTACGTCAAACTTCCTAATGTCCTTCCATGCAGAAACACTACAACTAAAATGCAATCCATCACTAAGCTTTGCAAAAATAAATAAATGTGTTTAATATTTCAGAATATCTTGATGTTGTAGTAGGAAAGGAATTTAATGGCAAGATAGCTGCCTCCTCAAGAGCCATCAGGTCAGTTCTGGGCCCCAGTTTCTGTATTTTAGTGACAGAATCTATCAGCAAGAAGAAGAGGCATTGGCTTTTGTTACCATGGAAACCTGTGTTGCCAAACAACAGACTGGGTATGTTCTAGCAGCTTAAACTTTCAGGCTGGTAAAAGACTGACTGTAATGACAGCAAAAACAATACCTTTGCTGGATGTTTTCCTGATAGCAAAACAAGATAATGTTTTGCATATTTTTCCACCACTATCAACAAACTTTCTCATTTACCTTGTCTTATGCTTGTTGATAGCATTAGCTGTAATTAATCTGAACTCTAAACCCTGCTCTAAGTCTCATCCTTCAGCTGCTTAATATTTTCTCAAATCCCTTCCTGATAGTTCCTTTTTCCTCACGTGGTATTTGGTACAATGGTGAATTTTGGTGAGATGGATGAAAGGAACAAGAGACTAATATGTTAGTTTAATTTTGTAGATCTAATCTGCTTGTACTTTCTGTTTGTGGTTGTTATGGTTTTAAAATATTTGTAATAATAATGATAAGGCAACTGGGTGGGATTAGGTACCTCTCACTACATGGCAAATTTAAGGACAAATACAGCTGTTCCTGTAATTGGCATACCAATAAAGGCTACCTCAGGTGTGCTGGAACGATAGACAAGACTGTCTGGAGCAGATGGTGCAGAGTTTCTCTCTGATCTAAGACTCACTATTATCTACAGACACACAGGTGGGAGTCCTCTGATCAAATGTAGATGCCTGAATTTAAACTAGTTGCCCTAAGTTCTCTTTATTGCCAGTGAAGAGAAATAGACACTGTTAGGAAAAAAGATTATTTTAGTCTAATGTAGACTAATAAACTAGAAAAGGTGAACTATGCCCTATATGTTCCTATTTCTCTCCGTTGGCTATAAAGGAAACTTAGTTCCTAGTTCAGTCACCATCTAAAGTTGGATGAGATGAATACACTTAAAAAGTGTATCTCCAATTTTCATTACCCCAACCATTTCTTTTTGGACTATCCTAGCCTGTGTTTGAGCCTCCTAGTTAGGAACTCAAGATGTAAGCATATAAGTTAAAATGATTTTAATGCAGATGTTTGCATTTGAGCTGATTGTCTAAGGAAAGACATTTCACTCTCTTATCTTAGTGATAATAGAAACCTCTAAATGACATTAGAAGATGTGTCACCAGAGCAACAGAAGACCTCTACTATACTGATCCATTTGGATGCCAAGCAGTATACCTACTGGAGGATATGGAGCAAAAGAGGGCAATGATAAGACTTGCTACAAGAAGAGGAACACACAAAATATTCATTAAAATTTATTTCAGAAATTGATACTGAAGGCAGCTTGCCCTTTCCCAAGTCTGATGACACCCTTAGAATAGCACAGTCTCTAAAGAGAGAAATCATTCTTGTGGTTGTTAACCCTTAAATAAGGTAAGGAGAGGTGGACCCCAGGTCCACCCTTTACGGTAGCTCATTAACATTGCTTGCACCTGAGCACCCTGGGTTAGTCACATGTTCTTATCTGGTGCTCCATCATTGGTTCAGGCTGTGATCTAACTGTTCCCACACAGAGGATATCTAAAATGAATTCAGAAATTGTGACATTGTGCAGCAATATATTTTTTTCCCCTAGAAAGATGTTCAGCTGACCAGTTGTAGATATGCACTTACAGATAAACAAAATATATTTCTTTACCAGTGTCATATAACTGTCCTCTGACAACTGGCAAAAAGGATATAGCAATATAATTCAGGCCAATCTATAAATAAAGTTAGAGTGTTTAAGGGTTACATTTATCATTATTTTTCGTTGGGAACAATTTTATCCAAATGGATTTGGTGATAGTGTTTAGAGAGAAGGTGAGGGAACCCTTCACAATGAATTACAAATGCAGAATGTTAATGGCTTAGCTAGGAGTCTGTTTTCCAGAACAGTGGTACAATCAGCTGCTGCTAAAATCAATGAATGTGCAAGAAATGTGTATGGTAGGAACAGACCCTAAAGAGCTGTCATGTCCCATGTTTGTGCTGTTTGGTTTGTGGAAGACTTTATTTTTATTTGATTGAGAGTGAGTCATACTTGATGTACTCCTGTTGAAACTGGTTTTGTTATATCTTGTTAATTGGTAAACTGTATGAATTTATCTTTCATGGTTGTACAACAGTTGCAGAAATGTGCATTAACGATACATTACTATAGAAACTGTTTTTATCAGAAGTTAGCGAGGAACAAGCTGGGTTAGTACTGTGCATTCAGTGTACCCTCAGGTGAATTCTATTTTCTTATTTTGTTTCTGTGCAACACCTAGGTCATTTTTTTTTTTTACTTCCAGCCACCTTGGAACGTCAGGTGAGGTAAATTTGCAGAGATCTGTTGATTTCATTGACACTGTATTAATTTACAGGAGCTTAGAGTAGCTCCAGAGTTGTAGAATGTGACTGCATGGAACCAGATGCCTTCGGTGCATTCGGAATATCAGACTTTTATGTCAAAGATATGGATGCAGCTTTCTCCTTTGGGAGAAAGACTCACCAAGTATTCACAGTGTAGCACACATATATTCTAAAAATGTGCTGTCAGAAGTATTGTGCTTAGTCTCCCTGGGTTCGTGGTACTGTTATTTGCATATTTTTTTCTCTTGATCAGTCAATGATTATGTAGGTTTTTTAGAGCTAATAGTGTTGTGTTTTTTTTTTTTTTCTTATTCTCATCCAGAAGTATTCCAGTTTATTTCTTTTTATATACCAATTCTACTTATTTAATCTCTTTTGTCTATTCTGTTGTCTAAGACAAACAGCTGCTTATAAGCATCTTCACTGCTTCTGAAAGGAAATAAAATAAAAAAATAAGTCACACTTCAGATTTCTCTCTAGAATGGCAAACATAGAGGATTCTCTTTTATGAAAATGGAATCATAAATCATGCAATCTTGAATTTTCTCATTCAGCAGCTACAGTAGCTAAAACATACATTTTGGAGGTGTAAAGAATCTCATACACCCCTTACCTAAAATCACAGACAGAAAACTGTAGCATTCACCTAAGAACTCTAATTTTTTCCTTATAAAATCCTTGTAGCTTTCATGAAAATAAATAATAAAAAAGTGGTTAAGGCTATAGATGAAGGAAGTTACCAAAACCATTTTCAATTTATGTATTTTATATATTTTTAATAAAAAATACTATAGTTCTGATTGTAAAGTCATAAGTAAAATACCTACTAGGGAAATATTCTTTCTCTGATCCTTGAATGTCAAATGCAAGGGAATCACTATGAATTATTGAAATTATTTAGAAATAAAAACTAACAAATTAAGGTAACACAAAACAGTGCACAGTAACAATAAAAATAATAATAATTTACACCTAAAAAATAGTCATGAAAATTTAATCAATTTTCTAATACTTGTTAGTTTTGTTTATTTTTTAAATGGGAAATTTAGGAAGTCAGATAGGCAGAAAGGAAGGACTCTTTTGTCCCCTAACTTCAGAAGAATTATACTGTTTTTTACATTCACAGAAAACGTATTTTTTCTGATTGTGTAATCATCTTAACTTGACATTATGCTAGTCATGTTTTTAACCTAAACTTTAGTACAAAATAATTTAATAGGTTATAGTTATTAATATATGGCAATTACAGAACCGTTAACAAATCTCTCTGTTTAGGTGTCATGAAAACTGGGAGTTTTGCACTTTTGATAAAAGGGCAAATCTCAAGATTCTGTATTTTTCAGTACAGTATAAAAATGTTATGGGTAGGTGTAATATGAAAATCATAGTTACACCACACAGAGCAGAAAAAGGCCACTGAACTCCAATGTTTATCTGTCATTTTTTATAACTCACTAAGGACAATGTTAAAAATAAAAAGTGAAGTTGGATGAAATAGAATGAGACAGAGTCTCTTAAGATGACTTTAATATGTGCCTATTCATGGATGGAGACAGAAGAAATTTTTTCAGTGCATAGTTAACCCCTTATTAAATGAATCCAACATATCTCTTTGTGAGCAATGAGCTTTGTGAGCTATTTTCATTCCTACTTATAAACAAAAATGGGTAATTCATCATTTTTTGATCCAGTTTTTAATTCTAGTCTCAACAAAAGGAGGAAAAAGAAGTAAATTCAAAATTATTTTGAATTGGGAGATGTGATGGAAATTAGGGATTGGTAGCAGAAAGAATGCAGAACCTCATTTGTTCTTGAAGGACAAAAGAAAAAAGAAATGATAGAGTAAGAATGGCAAATTTGATTGATAGAATTTCAAAAGAGAATAAAAGAATAAAAATAAGTACTAGTATTGTGTTAGGAAACAAGTTTCTTTCTACTGCCTTAATTATATTTTTAAACAAACGTCTCTGATTCATAGTTTCAGAGATTCGTAGATACATTAGGTTGGAAAGGACCTACAAGATCATCTAGTCCAACCATCCTCCTATCACCATCCCTACCCACTAAGCTACTAAATCAAATCCCTTAGCACCTCATCTAAACGCTTCTTGATGATTAATCAGACAAAACGATTTTTTTTCAGTTTTTCACTGCACCTGAAGAATAAGAATAGTAGGAAGTAAAAACTTTCTGTAAAATACAGTAAAAATATACAGCAACCATGGAGACTTGAACAATGAAGGTACTTTCAGTCAAAACAAGTATAATTTTTATCGTGCAAGATCCTTGAGAAACTAAGGAACCATTTCTTTATTATATACTGCCATAATATTATTGTGTCATAACATAAAGCTTTGCCATCCTTCTTTGAATCAATTCAATTGGGTGTATTTATCCACACACTAAGAGGTTCTCCAAGCAGGATATATAGAACTGAAATGATAAAGCAATCATTTATTAGAATACATTGAAAACATAGGTTTAATAAGCTGCTTATTATGTTAAACATCAGTATGTTCACTACCCCTGAAAAGGAATTGAAAAATGTTCCCTTCCCAATCAGGCATCAGTGTGGAGGGAAAAGATCAGGCTCTGCTGCACCCCAGAATGTTGTTAAGTTTTTCTTTGCTGCTGATCACTCACTCTACTCATTTGCCCCTCACAGAGACCACTGATATCAGTAGCAGACATTAAGAACAATAACTAATTCCTTGTTGTTTCGAGTTTTTTTGTTTTGTTTTGTTTTGTTTTAATGATAGCTAAAATTTTGTTCCTCATCCTGATCTTTTCAGCTACTAATGCTTCCTACATCCTTAATTGCACCTCTGCCTATAATTTCACCTTTCATAGCTCTACTACCTCTGCTTTTTCAGAGTTTTTTCTTACAGCTTAGCAATTTCCTCAAAAGTCTGAATGAAGCTCGTTGAGATACACTGGATTCAGGCCAGGGGTTATTATAATGTAGATGGTTAGGCTAGGGGTGGCAGAAGAGGAAACAGCAGAGCTTTGTAAAAACAGCTTATGAGAGGGAATTTCCACGGCTGTCCTGGACACATGCAGTTGAACTGATTACATGGCAACTTGGCTCCAGCCCACCTGGCTGTGGTGCATAAGTTAGGTGCCTAATTACTGGAAGATTCTATCCTGCCAGGAGAGAAAGAGGAGCTTCTCCAGGCAGAGAATTAGACCTTAATGGGATAAATAAATATCTTTAGCTGCCACTCGCTCTTCTAACTCTCTCCCCAGAGGGGAGTTCTTTCAGCAATTGAAGTTTAGTAAGGAAGTAAGTAAAGAAACTATCTGTACTGTTGAAATGAGGTATTTACTCCTAATAATATCTTAATGAAATAAACATCTTTATGAAAAGAATTATTTTTTCAATATTTACTCATAAATTATTGATCTTCAAACTCCTACTTTTTATTTTTTTTTCTCTTGACTAACTTTAAAATCCTTCAGAAATCTAGCAGAAGAACTATTTTATAAATGCATCCACATTATTTTTAACAAGGCTAAAATACACTATGATTGCTCTGGGCTCAGAAACCCAACACTTGCTGTTTTGTAACACACAGAGCTGACTCAAGGTTTCTGAGATACATAGGCATGGTTAGGTGAGGAGTAAAGGGCTAGAAACATGGAATTAAGATTATATTTTGTTTTAAACATGGCAGCTCAACACCACACAGCTCCTCACACACAATGGAATGGGGATGAAAATCATAAAGGTAAAAAAGAAAAGTCATAGATCAAGATAAAGACAGTTTAATAGGTGAAGGAAAAGGTGTGTGAGTGAACAAAGTAAAGTGAGGAATTCATTTGCTACTTCCCATCAACAGGCATATGTTCTTTAATATCCAGGAGAGCAGATCTCATCACATATAATGGTTAAGTGAGAAGATAAACAATGCGCCTCTGAATTTTCCTTCCTTCTCCTTCTTTCCCACAGCTTTTATTTCTAACTGCAGCACCATACAGTATGGGATTCTTCAGACAGTCCAGCTGAGTTATTCTTGGTGAGTTCCTTAGCTTCTCTTGCACCACCACCCTTAGTCATGCAAAAAAGTCTGAATGATTGTAATCAAAAGTAAAAATTATGCGGGTGAGTAAGGGTTGCAGGATCAGACCATTAATTAATAAATGCCAGTAAAGTACTTACGATGAAAGATGTTGTGGGAGTGAAGCATATTCTAATTAAAACATTAGATTTATTTCTGCAGTTTAGTCATGGACTGTATAAAAAATCAGTACTTCAAGAACCTTAGAAACTTGGTATATGAATATTTTTTTTTCACATGAACTTTAAATTATATTGAACATTTTAATTCCATTTACTAAGCACAGGTAAAGCAAAATTTCAAAAAAGTGTTAACTAAAGGCTTAAGGCTGCCTGAAAGAGATGTATTTGCATTCTATCACTTTATACTGCAATTTACTGTACACTGTGTCAAAAACCACTTATTTCTGACTCATAGGAGATTCAAAGTAATGATCGGTGCCATAAAAGCCCTAAAAATTAATAAAAGTGAAAAACTTTCTATCCAGTGGCATATTTGCCAATCATAGATTTTTAGGGAAAATATATTTTAAAGGTGAAGTAATCACATCTGATTTCTTATATATGCACTTAACAACTGAAATACTATGAAGGAAAAAGAAATATCAAGAACTACTCTGTTGTTTGGTTTTTTTTTCTTATTCTCAGTGGCAATTACTCAGGTGTGATTTCTGCATATGCTGGCATAAAAACTGAACGTAAGAGGACTGTGGCTTAAGTGTTCCCCCTGGATAAAAAAATAAAATGTTATTTTGTCACAAAATCATAGCATTTGCAAAATATTAGGCTTGGTGAAATATTCAGATTCCCAGAAGAGTGTTTTAAGTGCTTTTGCAAAATATGCTTTCCTCTTCTCACCCAGCATTAGGAAGAGTGAGTGTCAGATTAATAAAAGAGGAGGAGGAGTATTGTATATATTTTTTCTTATGCTAATAAATTACTACACTTTGGTTGGGTTTTTTGGTCGGGTTTTTTGGTCGCTAGAAAAGCAGTTTGTTTAAACAATATTTCAGAAACATCCTTTATATCTGAAGCAGCACATAACAACATCTATCTTTGTAGAGCAGTTCTCCAATTTATACATTTTTACATCATTTTCTGTTTTCCTTTCTTTTTCCTATTTTAAATAAATAATCATATCTCTGAAACTCACACTGGGTAGCACCGACTCCATAAATAGTGACACCACTATCAACAGGTCTATTTCAAGAATGAAGTGCCACTTAAGAGTCTAAGTCGAGGAACGTTACTATTATTATTACTATTTATTTATTCTTTTTTAAGGAGAAAAATAGTATTTGCGTGCCAGGTGGGGTTTTAGAATCTCTCATGGCTTTATTCTACATTTCTCATTATACAAGCATAGTTCCCATGGTAACTATGACATCACTTGTCACACATACTACCTGAGGAAAACAGAACAATTCAATAAAGAAACACGTATTCACCATTGTTCAGTGTGAATTGATTCACTTATATCCTAATTATGTTTCCTAAAAACAGGTGACTACTTCAGTTTTCATTGTCAGCATGACCACTTGCCTGTCAGAATTAACATTTTTGCTCCCAATTCATTGCAGCTCCAACTATTCTCTTCAATCCATTTATAAATCTTGACACTGCACTGCACAACTACTGTGGAAAAAGTAAACCTCCTACTCTACCTCTGCCATCTCTTCCTGGCTCCTTGAGTTCTCTATTGGAGTTTTTCTATTGAAATAAATAAGAAAAATAATTTATGCAGTCACCTTAGAGGTGATATGTTCTTTTTGCTAAGAACATTTGCTTTAAAGTTATTTTCATATGTATTTTTATTTGCTTACAAGATAATTTATATCATACCATGCAAAGGACAACCACTTTTGGTACGCATGTCTATATATGTTCTACTCAAAAATTCTATTCATATAGCACCAATGAGTAAAACATCAAAGATTTGTAAGCAAGGGTGGATGTTATCCAAGGGTCAGCTTTTCCTATTGGTCACTGTTCTTTTCTCTTTCTTCCTGATTTCAAAGTTCAGTGTATTTTCATTTAATTTCTCCTTTACAAACTGGAATCTCTCCTGAGTAGCTGTCTCAGTTCTTTGGAATTTTAAGAACCTCTTTCTTCCTTTCCTAACAATTAATTATTATCACCTATTATCTATGCCTAACCTTGAAGCAATTCTCTTGACTCCTTTTTCTTAATTTTTTGTTGCTGTATGAGACTTCAGTTTTTGATAAAACAAGAAAATCTTTCTGTCCTTTTGATTTATAATTTCTCTAGTGGTTATTTGAATTCTGACTTTACATTACTAAATAAAGTTGGGAGTATATTAGGATTAGTACTTGCCAATATGGAACAAAGGTAGAAGAGCTATTTGACAGTGTTAACCTTCATAATTCAGGCAAAAAGGATATATTTTTCTTCAAACTTACACCAAGACATACATTTTCTAAAGATTTAAAACACAGTCTTGAATCATTAAAATGAACACAATGTGTCTACAAACAATGTAGTCCTTAACAATACTGCACCTATTCCACTACTGTCTCCTGAAGGTAAATGTTATTTGAATGCATTTATTCCCTGGGAAATGATTTTCTGAACTATCAAGGTAAATAAGTACTGAGGGATGTAAAAGCTAATCAAGAAAAAGGAAATTAAGTCTTTTTTTATGTTACTTTCTATCAAAGAAGACTCTCGTTATTACAGCAGACTAAAGTGAAGTCAAGTGGCCACAGATAAGCAAAGGAGAAGAACTTAGAAGCACTGAGAAAAGAATTTGGCTGGATAGCTCTTTAAGAAAATGCAGGAGAGGATATTCTCTTGTGGAGGACTGAATTTCACAAATGTAAACGATAAAACACTCTGCAGAATGTTCTTTTCTGTTTCTTTTATGTATTGGAATTGATAAGGAAATTGACACAAACAAACAAAAAAAACACAATAAACCTGGAAGGTATCTCCTTAGCTTTTCAGATAGATCTTCAGGTACACTGAAATTCTTTCATCTTAACACAGTTCAGTTTTCCAAAACTGCCACTTACTTAAATTTGTTTAAATCTGCATATGATGATGTATGACTAAATATCCAGTCAGATCCTACTTCCTGATTATCACAAAGCCTTTACATTGCACTGAAGTTTTAGAAAAGGTAAGGACTTCATTTCAAAAGCTGTTATTTCCCTTGACATTTTTTCATAGAATCATTAGAGTTGAAAGACACCCTAAAAGGTCATCTGGTCCACTCCCCTGAGATGAAGAGAGACAATTACAGCTAGATCAGGTTGCTTAGAGCCCTGTCCAGCCTGACCTTGAATGTCTTCAGGGACAGGGATTCCACCACCTCTCTGGGCAATCAGTGCCAGTGCATCACAACTCTTATTTGAAAAAACTTCTTCCTTATACCCAATCTAAGTTTCTTCTCCTTTAGTTTAAAATCATTTCCCCTTGTCCTGTCACAGCAGACTCTGCTAAAGAATCTGTCCCTTCTTTCTTATCGTTCCCCGTTAGATTCTGAAAGGCTGGTCTCAAGTGTCCCCAGAGCTTGCACTTCTCCAGGCTGAACAGCCCTAGCACTTTCAGCCTGTTTTGCATAGTTAAAAACAATTGGACACCTTTTTCAATTTCATAGGGAAGATTATAGGTATATACTGTATTAAATTACTCCTTGTTTTGCTGTTTAATTCCTTGTATTTCACAATTCTTACTTGAGACTTTTCATTCTGGAGAGAAATTACACCTAAACAGACAGCTCTTCACTCTTTAGAGAAGTATTTCACCTCAGAATTGAGGTGAAAAGAAAGCTGAAGTGGAGGTACCTTAAGACTTTTATTACTTTCAAAGGTTTCCAAATCTGCAGTGTTTTCATAAAGAAAAAGGATTTGTTGTTAAAGAGGTTTCTCTGCCGAAATTCCTGGTCATGTCCTCATGTTCCTGTAGTGGCACTCTTTCTCTTCAAATAAAAAGATCTATTTGTTGTTTAGGAACACTGCTTAACTCTGGTGTTATTAATCCTACTATGCATGCTGACACTTGACAGCATGACTCTGTCACAGGCAGTGAATATTTTGATGTTTAATTTTTCCTCTAGCTCTAGCACTGGAACATGTTGGATTCCTGCATCTCATGAGAGGATTTAAACAGAGAATGTTCCTGTGAGATCTACTCAGCCTACTAGCTAGCAGGAGACCCATAGATGTGTGTCCCTACCACCACTGTGTGATGGACAAGGTAATAGCATGCTGATCTCATGATTATTCTGTCACTCTAAACCACTGTAAATCTGCACTGCAGTTGAAAGAAGTAGTTTGATTCCCATATCCATCACAAGTAGGAGCATTCTTCCAAGCCAATGGCAAACAGATATACCATACTACTGATCTTCTGCAAAATTTTTGTTTTGTTTTGTTTTCTCTGGTTTTTGTTTGCTTGTTTGTTTCGTTTTGTTTTGTTTTGTTTTCTGTATGTTTGCTTCCCTTAATCACATAAGATAGATCAACTTGAGTTGCTGTATGAAAGGTTGTGTTCATAAACGGTAATGTGTGGCTGGGTGCAAGGAGAATATTGTGACCAACCTTATGGATAGTAGAAAGCATTTGACAAATAAATATGGCTAGGTATTTTTATCCTCTCTATGGATATCTCTTCCTCTAACTGGAAGGGCAAGACTTCTAATTGTCACCACATAGTCTGCATGAAGTCACATCTATTTATCATAAATCATAGAATCATAGAATCACACAGGTTGAAAAAGACCTCAAAGATCATTGAGTCCAACCACAACCTAACCATACTACCCTAACTCTAACAACCCTCTGCTAAATCATGTCCACATCCAAATGGTTTTTAAACACATCCAGGGATGATGACTCAAGTACCTCCCTGGGGAGCCTATTCCAGTGCTTAACAACCCTTTCTGTAAAGAACTGTTTCCTAGGAGGAAACAGTTATCTAGGAGGTGAGTGGGTGTCATGTGGCACACACCACTTTCTGGACAGTTCTACATTTTATAGCATTTCTTTGGAGCTGTTTGCCTTTGAAAGAGGGTGCTCAGGTGTGCTTACTGGAGGAAAATCTGGCCTGTGATCAAATAACTGGTATGGGAGATTGGGAGATGATACCGTTGTATCCTGCCCAGGCAAGATGCAATCTGGTGTCTCCCTGCTCCCTCTTATCTGCTGGCAAGGCCTGGAAGATGGGAACAAAGTAGTTCCTGATGAGGTCCAAAAGCCAGGAACTGTATCTCCATAAAGAGTTCACTTGACCACTTTGGACTTCTAATTAAGTCAGTACTGTTGTCAAAGTGTATGAAAGAAGAAGTTGTCATCAGCTGAGACTTTCAATGACCTGACGACCCATTGCTACTGGAGATCAGCATCTGAACTATGTGCTACGTTGGAATCCTGGTGGTAACCATCTATCTCTTGATTTCTACAAAGACTGCTTTTATTTCCTATCTCTTCTCTATCACCCATCTTCCCTTCCTCATCTCCAAGAACAAGAATTTGTAATAAACTGGTCAGTCTAACATTTGACCCGTTTTGTCTTAAACTCACTGTTGGGTACACATACATCAAAAGAACCTCCTCTCCCTCCTATTAATTGGAGCGAGACACCAAGATGCTGCTATGAATACTATGCTATTCGAAGAATTAGCAAACTGAACTCATACTTCAATTTAAAAGAGTTAGCAAAAATCTAAAGTGAAATTCAATGTGCAAAACATTCAATCAAAAACTAAATTGCAATCTCAATTGTGGAGCAATTCCAAGAAAATGCAAGTCAGTCTGATAACAAGAATGCAGAGTGATAAAGGCTCAACAATTTATTTTTCTTCTTGAGGGATAAATGAAAATTATGTTCTCAGTGCCAGGCACGTTCTATTACAAGCATAATTAAAACATTGATTCTGATTGAAATTAGAAACACAAAGAAGAGTGGAGAATAGGAGATTTGCCTTTGACTTCACTATAGCAATTAATCCTTATTTTATTTATCGTCATTTTTTTAATTTCCTTTGGTGGGGCATGGAGTGAGGTGGGGAGGGTCAGTGGTACAATACCCTTTCTCCCACAGAGTTAAAGTATAAGACATGCAAGCATTTTAAGGTGAATCCAAACACAATTGGAGGTACTGTAGAATTGCATAATTCTCCATCATCCCTTTGGTGCTGTGGGATTCAATAATATTTCCTATGTCTCTGTCCCCTGCACTTTCTGTCATAAAAGTGACTGCATGGTGGAATGAAACGTAGCTTTCCTTTGTGTCCCACGGTCTCATAACTGTTATGTAATGACACCTGGGCTGGTGAGGTAGGCCAGAAGGGGTGTCACCAGCCACACTGAGCAGGAACCTGTCTCCATTCCTATTTGTCTTCCCTTTGCCTGGCTTCAAGAGGACAGGGAATCCATCTCTAGTTTTGGAGTGTCCCTCCACTGCCCTTCTTGTAAGGATGCCAGGGAGTGGTTTCACCAGTCGGTATTCCTTTCAATCTCCCTGGTGCTTCTAAATGTTTCCTCCTTCAGTTGTACTACCAGGCAGAGCAGATCCCCTACCTGCTCACACTGTAGACAGGTTCTATGCCCACTACCCTCGGTACTTGTGCCAGTCTCAGGCACCCTCTGCTGCCAGAGTCCTCGACAATCTCCCATTCCGTAGGTTTGCAGAGAAACATGGGGATCATGCAGACCTGATGAGTCTGGTGTCCTTCAACTACATTTAGTTGCACTGTTAAATCCTCTCTTGTTATTGCAACAAGTTAAAAGAACTTTCATTCATCTCTTTGCAACAAATTCCCTATACTTTTCTTCTGATAGACTTTTCAGACTTGAATTCAGCTGAGTTTTCCATTTTACTTACTATTCAAGCAAAATTAAGCATCGACAAAATATAGAGTTGACACTAAAGCATAAAGGAAAAACCTATGTAAATATTTATTTGCATTATTTAATAGACTTGCTTTAGCCACGATCTATGTTCTTTTGTATATGCTTTCCATGTTCATTTGTACAACTATTTTTGTGAGAACAAATGCTCACAAAAAATGAAGTTAAAAGTCATGAGTATTTGCAGAGACCAAACATTTAATTCAGACAAAAATACTCATGGCAAAAATACCGTCACAATGATCACAGTAAAACATATAAAGGAACCACAGAAGCTGAAGAAGTATTTGACTGTTCTGAAGTCACAGTATCTACCAAACAGTAAGTACATTTGCAAGAATGCACGGTCAAAGATGTTATGATCTGCATGACAGAATACATAAAGGAGCAGATCTTACTGATCTAAAGGAACTTCTTGAAGAAAAATAGGATTAGATGAAATCTTCAGTTGGAAGTAATTTTTTAAGGAAAACTGTTTTGAACTGTGTTTTTATTGTTATTTATTTATGTATTTACCTGTTGTTTTTTTTTGTTTGTTTGTTTGTTTGTTTTTTTCATATTTTGATTTTGGAATGAAACATTCTAGTAAAGTATTATTCCTTGAGTTTGATATTTTCTCCAGTAAGGAGAAAGTTTTCAAGTAGTCCTAATTAGACATAACGAAAAGAAAATTCTTTACAACTGTTATCTCACTATCTTCCTCAGTATTTTTGTAAGCAAACCAAGTGCCTCTTATTGCCAAGTTTATCTCTCATCTGGGAGATCTGATGAGTATTGATTCAGTTCATAAATATAGGTTTGTGGTGCTGAAAAATTAAGCTTTGTCATCTTTGTCATTTAGAGCAATCCAATTCTGCGATGTACTTTTTTAAACTTTTTATTTTTATTTTTTTCAAAAGAAGAGATTTACTCTGAAGTAGCTCAGACAAAATCTAAATCTTTCATCATCACAGCAAGAAAGGAATAGTATTAAAAATAGTGAAAATACCCGTTTGGTTTTTTTTGCCAGTTTTACATTGCATCAAAAATATTTTTGTACAGCTTTTTTCAAGGCTTCCTATACTTCAAGTTATTGTTGTGCAGGTTTGTTTCTTTTTTTCCTTTTTGTTTTTCTTTCTTTTTCTTTTTTTTCTTTCCAAAAACTGGAGGAAAAAAAAAAGTAATTGATTAGATCTAATTCCTGAAAACTCTCCTCTCCCCTTTTTATGAGTAGTTGAAAACTCAACCTCATGAACTGGCAAGGTGATTGACAAACACAAAGACTAGCTAGCTGGCTAACTAGATGTATGCATAAAACAATTATCTGTAATTCAGGCTTTTTCTTTGTTGTTGTTCTTTTTATATGTATTTATTTATTTATTTAGTCACATTAGTTTAGGCCTATAACAAATCTTATTTTAGGCCAACAAAAAATTTAAAGACAGTGTAGTATGTAGATACAATGTACATTACATAAATTAGCATTGTAAACGAAAAGAAACTAGATTACTTTTGAACATGTTGGTTTAATTAGAGAGGTATCAGCAGGAGTTTAAATTCTGTCCAATCATATCAGATGTCTTAAACAGCTTAGTACAGGAGTTCAGTTTTGAGATATGATGCTGTTTTTTTGAGTTGTTGTGTTTGCTGCAGTGACGTAGGATCTGTTGAAACGTTCCAGTGATTTGATGTGTTTATTGCTTTTGTCTCTCATTGAGCACCTGCAGGCAATATGTAATTGGAGTTCACATTTTGAACTTTTTCTGTATCTTGAGATCGGATTATCTGATTGTTTACTATTGATGTATTTGCTTTTTATATTTTATTTGCTGTTTATTTTTCCTTCTGCTTTGGTCATTTTCTATGGCCTCCCAAAGACCGTGTTACATTAACAACCAATCTCCTGCAATTCAGACCCCAAGCATATAAAACAGGGCACTCTCACAGGGTAGAAATCCACATCTTTAAAAAGTGGTGCCCTAGGAGCAGTAATTAGATGTGCATGATTACCTCCTAACCTGCTAAATGGCTGGTTCAGATCTCCTGCTGTCAGTAAACAACCAGGGGCTGATTAAAAGTCTTGTTATCATTCCAAAACCCTTTGATGTATTCATGTGCCAGTTTTGACCTCTTTTTTTTTTCAATTCTATGTGTGTTCCTGGAGTAGGTTACCAATTTCAATAGTGGGAAGAAAATACTAATTCAGTGTTCCTGACCTACAATGGAATATCCCAGTTGAATACAAAAGACACAGTGTCTTATCGGGCATTATTTCATAAACCCTTTTTCAACTCTCACAGTGTACTTACTTTCATTATATCTCAATGTGAACACTTGAAAGTTTTTTGTGCTTTGATGGTTTGTATAAACAATACTAGTACTTATAACAAAGAATAAACATGACACTATCAAAAGTAGAAATAACCACAAAGCATCCATAATACTGCAGTGAGAATAATGCTTTTAATGTTCACTACTTACTTATCTCCACCCTAAGCTGAGTTGCGTTCTGAAGTGGATATTAGTCCAGTTCTATTTGTAGCTGGATTATTTTTATGTGATATGATGTATACCTTGTCCCTTATGAAGCAAATGGGAATCATCAGTTCAGTTCACATATCCCACCAAAGAACAAATAGTTTGTGAAGTTTGTAGTTAATAACATCATAGACTAGACCTGAAACGATGACCTATGTGGATTATTTTTCAGGTTTAATATCAGTTTCCTACACTTACTGATCTGATAATAAGCTTTGGTTTAGTGATAATCTGATGAAAAAACATCATCTCAGGAAATTGTTGTTCTTATTATTCTTATTGGCTTTTGAGATAAGAGGTTAGCAGCACAGAATAATAATATTTATTTAAAATTACCAAAGCAACCCGAAAGAAGAAAGCAAGAATCCTTTTTCTTAAACCATGATATGGTTTCTATATGATAAACCGTATTGATTTTTTGTGAAAGGCAGGTATTCTCTTAATTCTGCATTCAAAAAGCATTGCACCTTTGTTAAGATCACACCTTTACTGTCATACTTAATTCAGGCCCTGCTCAGTCTCATCTAATGCTTAGAAATGATCCTAAGGACATAAGAAATGTCCTGCTGGGTGAGGCTAGCTCAGGTTCATCCAGGAGATGTTCTTTAGGGAAAGCATGAAAGTGTAGCCCTGTTTTTGAAGTCCTGTATCCTTTTACCTCCTCAGCGTGAAGAATGGTTATATTAGAGATGATGTAGTACATCCTATGCCACGTTCTTTTAACATCCATCAACATGTCTTCTGCCTGTGAACTTATCTAATCTCTTCCTGAACATCCTGATGTTGTCTGTTTCCCCAGCTCCCTGTGGTAGACTCTCCAGAAGTTCAATACTGTGTACGTGTTCTAAACTAATGTTCTTCCACCTTTAGAGAATACCACCTAGTTCATTACTGTAAGCCTGTGGTAAAGATATCAGGGTTAAAAATGGGTAAACTCAGGCATAAATCATATGAATTTCCACCTGGAAAATGAATGCTGCCACTGCTGTACACTGAACTGACTAAGTTAAAATTTGCAGACTCAGGAAGCAGAGTGATAGCTGTAGAGAGGACTATTCATCTGCTACTGGACAATGTGAAGAAAGATAGTTACCCTCTATGGCAGCCTATGTGTGACCATGAAAGTGACCACTGAAGGGGAGAGGTGAAGTTTCCTGAGAGGAAAGCAGAAGAGCTCTCAGAACTCTGTCCACAGCCAGAGCATGCAGCTATATCTCTGCAAGAACACAGGTTAATACCTTCTCATATCATTACTACATCAGGCTTGCCTCTTAGTATATATTATCCAAGGAAGTTTAAGCCAGCTAGAATATATATGTATGTATTTTCCTATCAATCAAACAATTAAGCCGCAAACCATAATTCAGAATAGTAAAAACAAATCAAGACAAAACTCTTGAACTGAACAACTCCTTCCTTCTTACCCATACTTAAGAATTAGAATGAAGTACCTAGTTGGTGATTGTCCTCCTGCCATGGTAAAAACATTCATAATCAGAATAAAAACAAATCTGTACAGGAAACAGAGTACTTCAAGTTATTTGGGGCTAATCTCAGAGCAGCTGAAATACTCACAAAAACATATAATCTTCATGGTTTTGAATGCAATGAATATTTATTTGAGCTTGCCACCTTCAACATTAATAGACAGCAATATTCATAAGTAAAAAAGGAAAGAGGAAAGGAAAGGAAAGGAAAGGAAAGGAAAGGAAAGGAAAGGAAAGGAAAGGAAAGGAAAGGAAAGGAAAGGAAAGGAAAGGAAAGGAAAGGAAAGGAAAGCTCAAAGCAGGTAATAACTTTCAAATCGAGATTTTTCATGGCACATAACATTCACACAGGAGAGAGGATGAAAATGAAAGAACAATCAGTACTTGATAGATGTTAGTCAAGTGTTCAACGTTAGTCAGAATACTCAGATATGATGACAAGTATGGTATAAGAATTCATTTAAAATCAAATAAGCAAATACCTACTCCAGACTGAGTACTAGATGTAACGACATGTTTCTGTTCGCCATGAACACAGAATAGATGAAAACTTGTGACAGACCTGCAATTCAGAAACCTATAGCGCAGCTTGCTAGCCAAAAGGAAAACTTCTCACAGAAAATACTCCTGGGTATACATTCAAACAGTTCAGTTTAGATCTAACACAATTTTTGCAAAGCTGCTCTATACATCCTTCACTGATTCATTTCTCTTTACTGATCTCTCACATTCTAACTTTCTAATTTTCATCATTTGCTCAGTTAAAAAAAAAAACAACAAAAGCCTTACATTTCAAATTTATAGTAAACATTTCTCAATTTATATCTTGTTTCCAGTACCTTAATTCTCCCCTCTAGCCATTAGAAACTCTGTGGATAATCTTTTAAATGTAGTTTATTCATTTATTTGTTTATTTAGCTGCTATTCATTCTTTATTTCAAACTGATAGTTGTCTCTACAGAATTTGTGTTCTTTGACTTGGAGGGATAAATTACTTTCCACTTGATTTGTGTAGCTCTGTGCATAGGTAAATAAATAAATAAATAAATAAATAAAAGAAAAAGAAAAGGTAATTGTGATTTAGAGGCTATAGTAGTACTTTCTGAGGTCCAAACCACTATGTGGTGCCCACTGATTGAGGAACAAAATAAATGGCAATTAGAATATATTAATGAAATATCAGGTGAATGTAAATAGAATGCTAAAAAAAACCAAAAACAAACCATCTTTGTAGACAAAATAACATGAATTCTTTTTTAGACAATTCCAATTGTCTAAAATATATTCAAAAATACTTCAGCATAATTCTTACTTTATTTAAATATTTAAAAATTAACTTTTGAAATTGGATTTTGGACGAATACATTTTTCACACACTAAGTGGAAGTTTCCTTTGCTTTAAAACACATAAAGTTAGAAATACTACTCAAGACCTCTAAAACTCTGAGTCAACATGAAACAGAGTCACCATCAAGTCTTCTATGTTTATTGCTCCTAAAGTATATTGATGGGATAGTCTCCTGAAAAGAGAAGATCATCAATACACATTTATAATTAGAAATTTAAGGTTCAGGGAGAGATATTGGCAGTTTGAGAAGGAACACTAAAAGTTAGCAATAAAACTTAGTGCATGTAGAAAAATGACAACAATTGAATCCTAAGGAAGGCAATATAGGTTTAAAAAAATGAGTTTATGAAAGAAGGACCATATTCCAAAAAGAAAATAAAAAGAAACAAATGCAAATGCTGCTAGGAAAGCAGGCCAGGATATTCTAGATGGCAAAGCGGCGAACTCTCAACAGGGAAATACATGTGATGATCATATGATAGATTATTTTTTCCCCATTAAACCAAAATTAAACAAGACAGACTTATAGAATAGCAAAATTTTGCTGCTATACCCTGTGCATGCAGGAGAGAAAGGCTGAAAATATTTGATTTATTTGTTGTGAGTGCCTATGCAATATTCAATTTAAAATTACGGTAAAAGGAAAGATTGTAAAGAGAAATTAAAATAAGTAAATTATTTAAGTTTATTCGTAGCATCTAGAAATGTAAGGAACAACAAAGAAACAAGAACTAAGAAAATTAAAAGAAGAAATTATGAACTTGAGAAGAAAAGAGGACAGAAGGTGAAGGATACAGACCAGAGGCTCTGGAGATAATAATTCACAATTCTCTTTTATGGTGTATACCTGTTTTTTTTGTAGATAAACCATCCATCCCCAGATGCTACATCAGTGCAACTGAACTAAGAATTGAGATGGATGTACAAATATTTTTATATTCATATTCCATTGCAGCTGAAACCTCTTACAGAATTTTGGCCAGAAACAGCACGTATGATGTCCCATTATTGTCCTAAACGTTAACTCACAGACTAAATATAGCGCTGAGCTGTTCATTTCTATGACGATTTAAGAGTAAACAATACTCTTAGGTTAAAATTTGGTAGTGTCTTGATGTTTTTATTATTTTGTAATGAGCTATGTAACTTAAATTACAACTGAGTGATTATGCTACATAGACACAATAATGTTAATATTTAATAAACAGAATGTATGGCACAAACTTGCTTCCTTAATGTTAACCCTAACTGTAAAAACAGAACTTTACTGTCACCATTTTCAAAAGTAAATTCTGTGTTTTAGCAGATTTCTAGATCAATGTGTTAAGTTTATTTTTCACTCTCTGAATATTCTGTTCATTCTGAGCATCAAGTCCTTTACATTTTCTCAGAATTATCAGCTACCTTGGAAAACCTTGGCTCTACTAAGATCAGGTTACCATTAATCTTTCTAGCTGCATGTACACAAATTAAGATTGGTATGACCTAGTTCTTACAGACGTGACACTTGGGATTAATACCCCTCTGCAAAGTTACCTCTGTACAAAAGAACAGCAGATACAAGTTGTCATATATATCTGTCAGGAAACTTTTCTGACTGCAAACCATTTGGGGGGGATTATTTCTTTTCATTATTTTGTATTTTATTTTATATAATTCTGTCCCTTTTTATTATTTTATGAACTTTTAATATCATTTAGAAAGAAGTCAGACCAATCACAAGTAAAAATGCTACTTGACTCATTCATTCTCTACAGTAATGTCATTAGGGACTGAAATGCCTGCTGTAACACAGAAATCTTTGCTGCCTCCTGACACAGAACCACACTACACCTGCCAGTCTCCCAGTTGTCATTTTTCTAGATTTTTTTTTTTTTTTTAAACTAAGCTGAAACATCTAATTAAGTTTAAAATAGAATAGCCCTGGGAAGAACTCTTCTGAAAGCTGCAGTAGAGATAGCAGCTCATCTTAACTGGAGGCTAAGACTTGCAATACTCTGTTCTTTCATGAAATCATGAGAGCTTTATGCAAACAAAAGTAAGACTTTTGCAAATTCAGCTAGCACAAAGCAACCATGTATCTAAAAAATAAAAAATAAAATGCTAATACATAGAAGAGAATTAACTTTGGGGAAGATTGAGTCCCAGGTGAAATGTAAATGGTTGATCAGTATTTTTGCTGATACGGAGTTTCCAGGTCCGTTTGGCACTGATATGGTTAAAGGGAGAAAAAATAATGGTTAAATAGAGTTCCAAACCAGGTTCTGAAAAATTCAGCGTGGTTTAATGGCAAAATCTCCGTTGCAGTTATCACAGTCAATGCAAAACCCCAGGCCCTTGTTTCAAGGAAACCTTCTGCATCAGAAGCTGTTAGGTACCTGAATAAGCTGTGATGAGGAACTGCAGTTGAATTTTTGTATGTGTATGAACTACCAAAGCCAGTCTCAAACTGCATCTCGAAGGCCTGATTCAGAATGCCCCTAGTATCAGCTGTATTAATTAAATTCACTCAGTAAGTCACTGAGAGTAAAATTCTGATTCTGAGGTACAGACCAAACCAATAAGCAGTGTGAAAACTACAGTAGCTAAGAAAGCCCATGCATGGCAAATCCCTTTTCCCCAGCACCTTCTTATACCTAGTGAAAGAAAAGCTCAGTTTATTTGTGCTTTATGTTGTTGTCCTCATGCTTTCTCAGCTATGCTAACTAGACACAGAAGTGGAGAGGCCTAAAGTCAAGACCCTTACTATCCCTCTGAGTCATCTGTAAGAGGCAAAAAGACATAATCTGTTCATATATAACTACATTAAAATACTACATTATTTTTACAACATTCACAGGAGCATTTCTTTTCTTTATGGTCTTGCATTGGATATAGTCCAGCTAACAGTCTAACCCCCAGAATGATACATTCAGTCATTCACATTCATAATGCATAAAAATCGAAGCTCCTTCTGCAAAAACCTAATTTAAAATGAACTAATATAGTCTACCTTGTACACTGAAAGTTGTATCCTTAATATAACTTTTAAACATACAATTTATACTTAACATTTTAATATTCATTCAAATTTCTCGTCTTCTAAAAATTTTAATTTTCTTAATACAAAGATACTATAACAGAAATACCACAGAAAGCAATGAGAACTTTCAAGAACAGTATCATTGAATCCTTACTTAGAAGACTTATCCATTAAAATGCCAACATACTTGAAAGTACCAGGCTTACAATTCATGGTGGTTTTATTTTGCTTTGTTTTCTTTTGGTCTGCTTTGCTTTTCTTTGCCTTGATTTACTTTTATTTACAGGTGTTTGGGTTTTTATTTGGTTGGTTGGTTTTGTTGTTTTTTCTTTTGCTCTATTTTGTTTTTCTTTCACAGCTAGAGATATTGAACTATATCAGTAGGTGTTTACAGAAATCCTTGAAAGGTAAAACCAATTCATTTCTCTCTGCAATATTAACAAAAAATACTTTTTTTCCCTTAAGTTGAACCTGGGGTACTGAAAATTCATATAGGAGTACACAAAGAAAGTAGTATCTAATCAAATATCTACAATGACAGTTGATCAGTTTCTCTCTTCAAGTTGCAGAGTTTATTAATATGATATGTATTGTTTCATAGTGTTTCATGCAAATAACATCTCTATATGTACTGACATATTTGGTAGTTTCATGGTCTGTTGATTTTAGAACACTGGCACTACTCCAATCTCTTGTGGATTCTTGAGGCTGCTTTTTTAAAAATTAAAGTATTTTACTTTTGTATTTCTTAACTACGTTAACAATCAAGGAGTATTCAGAGAATCTGGAGGAGATGACAAAAGAAGTAGCTGTAGAACTATGGGCTACATGAGCAAACAGTGAGAAGGATCGAAAACTGGATGAACAACCAGGCTAGTGGTCAGCTTCATGCACAAAGCCTGATTGTAGGCCAATAATGAGCAGAATAACCCAGAGGTCAGTACTGGTCCCAGGCCTGCTTAAAATCTTCTTTGATGCACTGGACTATGGGTAGAGTGCGCTATTGATAAATCCCCAGATGACATGAAACTGGGGAGAGTGGCTGATTCAACAAAGGACTATGCAGCCATCCAGAGGAACCTGGACAGGCTGGAGAGGTGAACTGAAAAAAAAAAAATCAAAAAATCACATGATTATCAACAAGGAAAAGTGCTGATAGTCCTGCACCTGGAGAGAAACATCCCCAGGCGCCAGGATATGCTTGAGCAGTATTGGAGCAGATGATCTCCAGAGGTTCCTTCAAACCTCAAACATTCTGTAAGTTTGAGATAAACTGCTCAGGTTTACTCACTTTCTTTACAGAGCTATACTTGTAAAAGACAGTAGATACAGAATTTAAGGCTATATTTCCAAGATATGCATATTAACAACAATTTCCAGGAGGATGCTATACCAGCAAATGACACCCAGAACCTGTCTGTAAAACTTTTATTAAGAAGACAGTTGTCTTACATATTAACTGCAGATACCAGATTTTCAGACAATAATCATCTCATTTTAAAATGTTTTCATAGTAACATAAAAATTTCATAGGATATATATGTGGAATATGAGAACATTAAATTGAAAGGTCCCCAGTACACTATTTGTCTTTAATACTTAATGCTAAGATTGTAGTACTGAAGTACTTCACTTATATGAAGATGTCAAACATAACTGGTAGTGTTTCTGAGGAAATAGTGTTTGGAATTATAAATTTCCTGAGATGTATCACTTTAAATTTCAGACTATATGGTTTTGACGTTCAGAATTCAAAAGGTTTATAACTAGGATATTATTACCCACTTATAAAGAATGATTTGCTGTATGTCTTCCCCAAATATTCTTTCCTTACATTTCTTTCTCCCTAATGGCTAGAGAGTTGTGATTAGCTTTCTCTACTGTGTTGGTGATTGACAGCAGAGACAGCAATGTTCCCAGAGACAACATATTCTTAGTTTGCTGTTCAAACTTCCCTTTCTTCATATGGGAAGACTGGGAAATGGGGGAAGGAAAGGATAACATATATAACATAACAACTGAACATTCTATTTTCCTTACATCTACTCATCTTTTACAGCAACATCATATTTTTCTCAGCACTAGTGAAACCACAGCATTTCTTTTTTACAATTCCACTCTTCACAGAGAAATATTATAAGCGTTCCCTCCCCCCCCTCCTTTTTTTTTTTTTTTGCCTAAAAATTGATATAAACTCCAGGGTTATGTTTAGCAAATATACTCCCATAACACTATTACCAGTGCTGTGTCTTTTGAGAGAAAAAAAAAAATAATTGTATGGTAACCACTTTCAGAGGAAGCTGTTAAAGGTGTTATTTAAAATCCTATCTTACCTGGAGAGCTTCCAAATGAAGTGTATCTATACATACATATATTTAACTAATAAGGATTATTCTCTCTTATGGGAACTACAAATGTTATATAACATTAGCATGGAAAACTATTTTGCCTTTTATTTTCTGCTTTCCTCTTCTTTTTGTAGCTACAACTTTTTTAGAAATAACTTCCTGTGTAGATGATCCTCTTCACATAAGCATGATATCCATGTTTATACTCACGGACCTCTTCACTGCATGATAATCTGATTTGGATCAGCCAGGTGCTGCCCTAGATAGCAGTCTTTCCCTGTAGGCATTCCCTTGCTTGCAATCTAGTCATGCAGCCTTCTTTAGAAATTACAATCCACATGCACAAACAAAACTCATGAAGAGTTAGCCTTTTCTCCACTGAAAGCAGGACTTTAAGGAAAAACCCTGTCTAAGGAAATCACATTTCAATTTCATAAGTAACCTAGTAACAGGGGAGCCTGTAATTTGACTTAGCACGACCTATCTCTCATGATCAGTAATGTTTTCTTATCTAAACCATGACCATTCTGTGATTTTTATTTAATAAGCAAACCCCTTCTTCAATGAACTATTTCTTATTCTGAACTGTCCAAAAGGTAACACAGATCAGTTTTGTAAAGAAATTGTATGAATATGAAAAGGGAAACATTCAAAAATCAAATATGCAGCAGCCCAGAAAATTCTCCTTTATTTAGAAATATGAGTGGAGAGGGGAAAAGAAAAACGACTTTGAAAAGCTAAAGTGAAATTTGAGCCCAGACTGCAACGTGTATGTAGTCAGCCATAATTTAATAATAAAGTAAGATTGATCCTTCATGTTACTGTATGCTGCAAAACTCCTTACAGAAGTCACAGGGAATTACAGCAGCTCAGTGTCCTAACATTAGGTTTCAGAATAAAAAGCACACTTAAGCAGTGCTGTCAGTCAGCAAAGGGCCTGCAAAAAGGCAGTAGCATAAGCAGGACATAGGTAGTGTGCAGACCTTCAGTACTTCTGACCTCCCTACAAAGCAGTAAATTTATTTCTACATCCTTAATCCTATGCAATCCAAATCTCTGTAACAATGTCAACTTTATTGTTTTGATCATTTTCTTGGCAGCAGTGTTAGAGCTAGTTAGCTGCAAATTATTCTGTCTGAGCCCCCAAACATGAATATGTTTGTGAATTATAAATTATGTTCAAAGACATGTCACTACTGCCTTCCCAACATTATACAAAGAAGTCCATTAAAGTGGATATAATATGGGCTTAATGCTATTTCTTTTGATGTCAGTAGAGAAAAAGGCTGACCATGAGCTTAATGCACTGGCTAGGATTTTGATGAGTGTGCTCAATCTGACTGCTAGTGCATCGTTTTATGCAATCCAGGGAAAATCAGGAATCAAAATAGCATACAGATGTACAAATCCTGTATCCTGAAATATGCATGTTTGGTACAGTTAGGTTAAATTGAGAAGTTTATCCTAGACAGAGTTCTGAGCCTCTTACTCCCATACTTCATAAGAGAATAGGGGCACTGCCTTTTCTGGCTGCACATAGAATGAGAGTTACAAACCACTGTACTGCAAATTAGCCACTTAACGTTCCGATGTCTTATTACAAGGCTCAGTTTCCCAGTGTCTCTGTAAAAGATGAATGCCTGAACTCTGGAGAAATATGAGAGAGAATGGGACTGGTGGGTGGAGTTTACCTCAGCTAGCTTAGTCTGAAGTATTCATTACTGTCTTTACAAACTATAGAGAAAAACAGTTATTTTTGGATGTGATTCATCTAATTCATTTTGTATGTGTTCTTTAGGACACTATGGCATTTAATGCAGATAAGTACACATATTTCCACAGCAGACTAGCTCAGATGTATCTAGCTGCAGATACCTACAGTCACAAGGACCATACCCAGTGTGATTCCTGGTGCGCCTGCTTGTAAAAATAGACAGATCTCCACTCACTGAACTTACGTTGCAGATATCTACTCGTAACTTTCACCCTTGAATAGACAATTTGTGGGACTCAGTGCTCCAAACTCTGACAAAAGCTGTGTAAACTGACCAGACACCTGTGATGTTGATGGGTCTTCCACCATTACAGCCTCTGAAGCTACATGTATGTTGCTTTCTTAAATTATTATTTAAGTTCACACTTCATTTGTAACTCTGAACATCAACACTGCTTGAAGATTAGATACAGTCAGTTAGACTTCTTAGCTAGAAGACTGGCAACAAAGCTATTTTAGAACTGAATTATTTTACAACTTGTATCTTTTAAACAGAGATCGTGGAGTGCTGAAACCCCCCCATATCAGTGATCTGCTCCAGTCTTGAAGCCTACCTGAGCTGCTTTGTGTTACTACCTTAACATTTTACTTCTCTCAGTCTGCTAGAAGTATTTTACCATATTTTTAACACTGGTTTCTACTTCACATGAATAATCTTAGCATTTGCAAAGCATTTATGAATTCTAAAATTTATTCTATGATGGCAAAGAACTGCTATTTATCTGACGTCTTTGTATGTCCTTCTAGCTACCATCTGCCTGTGTATTGTTTTATTTCCAAAACAAAAGATAAACAGATGATACTGTTTCTTCTGCAATGTTTGTTTACATAGGTGGAGCTTTCATTTTAAAACTGAATACCACAAGCAGCCTGTAATGCTCACACAGCTTGATGCTTGCTGCCAAGTCTGACTATGAATCTTCCTACAAAATATAAGTTATATTAAAATAAAAATATTTAGCAGATGATTTTAAATACTGATTTCCTGAATGTCTTGATGTTTCATAGCAGGATTCGGTGCTATTAAAAAGTGTATAGATTGGTTATTTGCACACAAAAATATGCAGTCAGCTGTTGATGTTCTCAACTGCAGGACCACAAAGGCATATTTAATGCATATTTATGGCATGTTTGTCTGAAATTATACTGAGGTATAAGTATTTGATATTTAAATTTCAATCTAACTATCCATAAATGTATCATTTTCTTAATCAACTTCCTTAGATCTTGGATATGGATATACTTGGACAGTGTATTTCTTAGAATATAATTTAAATTTGTTTGAGTTGGAAGGGACACTTAAAAATCCTTTAGTCCAGCTCCCCTGCAATGGACAGGGCTATCCATAGCTAGATCAGGTTGCTCAGAGCCTGGTTCATCCTGACCTTGAATGTCGCCAGGAGTATTTACCTCTTCTCTGGGCAACCTTTTTGTGAGAAATGTCTTCCTTATATCCTATCTAAATCTCCCCTCTTTTGGTTTGAAACGATTTTCCCTTGTCCTATAGCAACAGACCTTGCTAAAGTGTCTGGTCCCTTTCCTGTTATAGCTCAGCTTCAGATACTGAAAGGCCACTATCAGCTCATCTTGGAGCCTTCTCTTGCCCAGGCTGAACAGCCGCAGCTCTCAGCCTGTCCTCATAGGGAAGGTGTTCCACTCCATGGATCATTTTTGTGGCCTTCCCCTGGACCCACTCCAACGGGTCCATGTCTCTCCTGTACTGAGGACACCACATCTGGATGCAGTATTCCAGATGAGGTCTCACCAGCACAGAGTAGATGGGCAGGATTACCTCCCTCTCCCTGCTAATCGTGCTTCTTTTGATGCAGCCCAGTATTCGTTTGGCTTTCTGGGCTGTGAAGGCACATTGCTGGCTCATGTTCAGCTTGCCATCCACCAGTATCCCCTGGTCCTCTTTGACAGGACTGTGCTCTCTTTCATCCACCAGCTTCTGCTGGTAGTGGGAGTTGTTGTAGCTATGCTATTCTGTATAGAAATTCACAGTCATAGCATTGTGTAGTTCTAGATATCTTATGAGCTAATTCCTATAGATTATGTGGCATATCAAAGCAGCAAATTTATCATATTAGAAAGCAGTGTATGTATGCAGACAGAGTTTCTAAAGGCACGTGACCTTACACTGGGAAATCTGTAGCGACTGCAGAAGGAAGCTGAAAACTATTATTCTAAATGGTAGCATAAATAAGTAACCTTTTTCGTAGGAAAACTCAGAGTAAATCAAGAAGGGGTCACTGACACCAGATGGGGGACTAAATTGTTTTTACTGAAGTATCCATTAAACCATGCACTATAATTCAAACTGCAATATTGAACATGATTTAAAAAAAAAGACATACCTTGAATACATGTATGATGTTAGCTATATATAGGATACAGAGTGGCTTTTATTAGTGCTATTATTTGTCTTCAGATTTTTAAATATTGCTTAAATGGATACATTGCAAAAATACTACTTTCAACTGCAACTCCTTGACAGCTTTTATAATTCTCTAACCCAAATTTTAATACTATCAAACATTTTGAAGCTGTTTATTTTCCTTCCACTTTCAAGTAATAACAGTACCTTTTATCCATTCCTTCAAATAAACACCTCTCAGTTTTTCTGTGCTTATTTACAGTCTGTCCATAATGCTGCAAACTGTGGGCTTACAGACTGTTCGCATTTCACAGTGCAATTTCATTTCCATCATCATATATGTTCAGACTCATATTACTAATTTATTGCACTTCTTTATCAGTGAATAGTTAGAAAACAATCAGTCCACTTTCATGACAAATACAACCTCTTCCACATCTCTTCCCCCCCCCACACACACCCCCTCCCACACACATTGCGTATACCAATGGTTTCTGCTCTGGAAGCTATTGAAAATATTTCAATGAAGATGGGACCCATTGCCACAGTATTCCTTCAGATGCAAACCATCAAATATTGTGGGTTATTTCAATAGTTTGGTAACCATTTATGACTCTCAAGATCTTCTAGATAGAGTGCTTCTCAGCTATTTTCTGGAAAATACTATAAAGTTCTGTGGCTGTAAAATGTCTGATTTTTGGCATTCCATTCTGAAGACATTATCTAAGCTGTGTATTATCATTTTTATTATTTTATTATTTATTTTATGTAATACTAGCTAAATAGCATAACTGTGTGCTCCACAGCTGCTATCTAACCATAATGCATGAGTCTGTCAGCTGATGACCATAAAAATCAATAAATTAGAAACAGCAGTCAGCCTTATCTTTTTAATACCAGAACTGCATACTCACCCTTATCTTATCATGCAAACACTAGAGAGGAATTGAAGCATGTTTTTTTATTATTATTATTCCTGATACATTAATGGTCATTGTGCTCTCTACTCCTTCATATGAAGTGCAACACCATACTGTTAAGTAGCAATTGTCTCAGAGGTTGCCTTTTTTCAACAACAGATGAAGTGAATCTAGCTTATGGCTTCTATGAAAGCCTGCTAATAGTTAAAACTTAAGTTATCACTCATCAGAATAAAAGACACTTGTGAAATCAATAGCAATAACCTCATTGACATAAGCGATGTCAGGTTTTCAACCACTATGCAATGTTAAATGGCTTTCATTAAAGATACAATAATTATAAAGCTTTTGATTGCAAGTCCTAAATTCTTTTATTGAGTTAGTTTGAAATCTAAATAATGACCTTATAAGACTAAATACTTCAGGATTTGGACTAACAATAAAAATAAAATATAGTAACAAGGAATATACTGTATTTACATCTATACTTTCAGACTTTAGCCACAGGCTACTATGAGAGTAAGAAGAGCCAAAAGTAGCAGTTTAATATCTGATATTCTTGTTAGCTTCGTGAAAGAAGAAACAGACAAACACAAGTCCAGATTAATTTTCCAGCCAACAGACATTTGTTAAGCACACATCCTTATTCCAGTGTGCAGAATTTCAGAACAGACCCCTGGAGGGCATTTTGAAAGTCAAACAGACCTGGTGGAATGTCTGATAGAACTGTACAGAAACCAGCAGGAGATACATATTTTGGAATAACTCCAGGACTTCTGCTCTGTGGGACAATAGAGCTTAGGAACATGGCAATTAATACCTTCTACCTGGAGGGATACGTGAAACGGATGAAAACAAAACATTCTTTTCCTCTTCTTTTGGTTATGACTCTGGGGTTATGTACCAGCACAGTAGTTATTGCTTTATCTTCAGTTTTTATTTCACTTATTTCCTACCACATGCAGACAACAGAACATTTCTTCTTTCAGAATTAGGATTATTTATATTCAGGTGTGTAAATCTCTAGCTATGTTTATTTGAAGTTGCTGACATTCTCTCACATCTTTAAGGACCTAATTCTACAGTCTGCAATCACACTGTCTCCTGCATACATGCTACTTACTACACTATAGATTAAATTGGATAGTTCGTGTACTGAGGAGTGATCAAAATGCCTTTTCTTTCTTTTCTGATGTCTTTTTTTCCTCTGGACCTTCAAATTCCTCCTTAAAACTGATTGCTATGGGAATGTGTATAAAACCCCTGCATTCCAATAATGGCTAAGCAGGTGGTGACTTGTAATTACTGTGATTACTGTTATTGACTAGCTACAAATTGTGCTCAAAGTGTGTCTGTGCTAAAACATCCTATTATTCTTCTCATCCCTTCCTCTTGACATCCCACACTTGTTCTTTTTTTAATCCTCCTATAATGTCATGTCTTTAAATTTTTAATGTCTATAAAATGAAGATTTTTTTTTACATATAAATCAGCATGTACAATACAATTCTGTTACCAAGCAATACCCTCTCCCACAAGATCAGATGCAATGAAGACCCATCTTAAAGAAAAGCAACTCAGTAAATTTAAACATGTCCCCTTCTGCTTATTCATGAATTTGTTACATATATAACTGTGTTTATATGTGTACATGCACACGCATATTAGACCAATAAAGCTGGTACTTCCAAATACTCTTGCAACAAAAGAAAGTCAGAGCTGATTTAAATTCTAAAATTATTTTGAAAATATTTACTGAAAGAATGAATTCTCAGAATTAATTTGGGCTTTTCCCAGCCAGAAAACCTGACTAAAATCAAATGAGATTCATAGATTCATAGATGCATTAGGTTGGAAAGGACCTACAAGATCATCTAGTCCAACCATCCTCCTATCACCATCCCTACCCACTAAACTACTAAATCAAATCCCTTAGCACCTCATCTAAACGCTTCTTGAACAGCGCTAGGGATGGTGCCTCAACCACCTCCCTAGGCAGGCCATTCCAGTGCCTGACCACTCTTTCAGAGAAAAAGTTTCTCCTCAAATCTAATCTAAATCTTCCCTGGCGCAACTTGTGGCCATTCCCTCTCGTCCTGTCACTAGTAATCTGGGAGAAGAGGCTGACCCCCTCCGCACCACAACCCCCCTTCAGGAAGTGGTAGAGTGCCATAAGGTCTCCTCTGAGCCTCCTTTTCTCCAGACTAAACAATCCCAGCTCCCTCAGCCGCTCCTCATAAGACTTGTGCTCCAGACCAAGTCTAATCCAGAGATTATATATGTTTTTTGATAAAGAACTTCCTCTCCTCTTAGGTTGAAATTTCTTTATTTCCTCTGGTGAGAAGTGACAAATATGAGTATTTCCAGTGCAATCAATATAAATAGGCAGTTCATGGTATGGCTCAAAGAACAATGATATACTCTTTTCATTTCTATTCTCTAACATCTCCACACTTTTATATGTCCAGTGGCAGTAAAGCACTGAATAATTAGTCACGACTTAATGAAACTGCATGAAAACAATAAAGTAGAATACAGCATACTAGAAGCAACTTCATCCCTTAAGCTATTGCTAACATTTACTGTGGCATATGGCTAACAGAATTGGAGTAAAATATCAATTTTCTCTCTCTTGATATTTTTTGCAGAGTAAAAGAGACTGCAATAACCTATATTCAGATAAGACTAAGGGATAAATTCTTTGGTTGTGTATCTGCATATACAAGTTAAAATTTATTCAGAACTGCAAGCAATGTAAGAAGATGTGTCAAGGTGTAAAAACTAGCAGTTTTCCAACTCCCAGATACTCCTTTTTAGGAACTAACTTTATGATCATTATTTGATAAATGTCACCTTTCTGTCTAGATTGTGTCCCCTCCACTCCTTTCTTCCCCTCTCCTTCTCCATCTCCCGTTTTAAGAAACATTTGCAAAATGTGATGATTTTCTTCTGAAATGTACTATAAAATGTTCTGTTACCCCCCTGTTCTCACAAATTTTACTTCAAGTTTTTCAATTAAAGTACACAGATTCTGAGTTAAACTTACTTTAAGGTGATTCATTTCATCTGATTTTATGATGAATATTGATTTTACTTGGTTTCTAATATGTGGTTGCAATAAAAATAATAATGAACATTGTTGATGAATGTTATTTACCATTTGATCTGATTTTTACAACTTTAGGACTTTCCTGAAGTTGCAGGCTATGTTAACAAGAATCCTGACCTACTCATCCATGTCAGCTGTCACATATCAAAATATACCCATTATTACCAGAGTAGTTTGAAGATTTTATCTTTAAACTGGAGAGTGCAGGTACTTTATGATAGAACGTGTTTGATCATCTTCTGCTCTACCACCTCAGACTGACTTTTTCCAGTTCATTCTCTACATCTATTTAGTTTGGTTTTGATTTAACATAAGATTGAACAGATAGAATATTTTGCAAGCCTTTTTTCCGTATCTATATTGTTAAACCATAAGATCAAGCCTGAAGAAAGATGTGTATCTACAAGGTCTACTTGCTCAGTATCTTTCAGACTAAATTTGCAGCTATCCCGCTGCTAGGAGGAATATCTGAGAAAAATAAATAAATAAATAAGTGTCTTTTTGTTGAGTTTTAATGAGACAAGTAGCAAAGCATCAGACAAGCATTTGCTCATTCTCCCCACCACACAGGGAGAGAACTGGGGGACAAAAAGTAAAACTTACGAGTGAAGGCAAACATAGTTTAAAAGGAAAGGAAAATAAAAAAAAAGGAAAAAAAAAGGAAAATAAGTGAATGCACAAAACAAATGAGCAATTGCTCACCACCAGCACGTGATGCCCAGCCATCCTCTGAACAATGGTAGCCCTCTGGAACACTCCCCTCAATTTTACTCCCGTGCATAATGCCATATGAATATGGAATATGGAATATCCCTTTAGTCAGTTGTGTTTAGCTGCCCTGGCTATTTCCTGTTCCAGCTTCTTGTGCATTCCCGGCCTTCTCATTGATAGGACACTACAAGCAGTAGAGAAGTCCTAAGCTCTGCACAAGTTCTGCTCAGCAATGACTAAAATATCCATGTATTAGCAACATTATTTTCCTTCTGAATCCAAACATGGTACTATCCCCACTACTAATTAACTCAATCCCAGCTGATACCAGGATACATCTGTAGTTTTCTCCTGGATGAACACTTTCCCATCTGCTGGCATTTCATGACTGACATCAAATATGCTAAAGTACTGGAGATCTTTCCTGGAAGATACTAACATTAAATGCTTTAAAGAGATAGGCAATCAATTCAAAACAGAATGCTCAAGAGGGGAATATATGGAATAACATCTCAGGAGGTCCTTGGATTTTTGAATGCTCCTGAACTCTGAAGCAGTCACTCTAGCAGAAGTTCACACAAGTTTATGTGAAACTAAATTCTGCCTTTTGCATTTTAGTGTGAATCAGTTTCTCTGAAATGTTAGTCTGACTGATAGATATGATTAATGCATACTTTAAACTCAAAATATGTTTATAAACATTTTTTGATAAAAATCTTAAGCTGTTTCTAATATACTGTAATTAACTATAACATAAGAAGTTCTGGTTCAGTGTTCATATCAATTATTCAAAATTATTATCTCTAATTATTTCTTTGAACCACAATTAGGCACAAATTATAAATCACAGGGTACTGTCTCTCCAAATTTAATATTTACTTTGTTAGACTAAATAGCATAGAATGTCAAAAGCTTAGCATACAATTTTTCAAGTAAAAGTATTTGTAAGTATTCAAATTTTCATATTTTTCTGAGTGTCTGTTTCAAATGACTTCACTGGGACAAGATGATGGAATAATAAGCATCAAAGTAAATACTTTTGAAAATTAATTTCAAACCATATTTAAATATTTCACCAACTTAATTTATTTAATCATCCTATTAATTTATGGCTAAATGCATGATTCTGTAACCTTTGCAAAACTGTACTGCTAAAATTGGCATGTTACTTTAGAAGAATTAAGAATTGAATAAAACCCTAACAGTGGATGTAAATGAATTAATTTGAAAGACAAAGGAGAGTTTAACCTCTCCAGACTACTGTTAAGCAAAACAAATTAAAAGAAGACAAGATATCACTTATATTTTCTTTTTCTTTCTGTATTTATTTAAACCAACTGACCCTAATGGTCTTTATTATTATTATTATTATTATTATTATTATTATTATAACTATTTGTCTTAGTGGATATTTCTTCATTTTGAAGTCTTTCACTGTTTAGAATCCAGAGTTCCAGAGGTAATAGATCATAGAATCATTTGAGTTGGAAGGAGTCTCTAAATGTCTACTACAACTTCCCTGAAATGAACAAGGTTGTTTACATCTGAATCAGGTTGTTAAGAACCTGGACCAGCCTGACCTTGAATGTCTCCAGGGATGGGGCATTCATCACATCTCTGGGCAACCTGTTCCAGTGCTTCACTACACTTACTGTTAAGAATTTCTTCTTTATATCCAATCTAAATCTCTTCTTCTTTAATATGAAACCATTTCCCTTTGCCGTGACAGAAGGGTGCTGCTAAAGTGTGTCACCTTCTTTCTTCTACCACCTGTTTAGAAACTGAAAATTCACTATTAGGTCTGAACAGTCCTGGCTTGGATCATTTTCATGGCGTTTCTATGTATGCATTCCAATAAATCTGTATCTCTCCTCTACTAAGGACTTCACATCTGGACACAATACTCCCAAGTGAGGTCTCACCAGAAGAGTAGAGAGGTAGGATCACCTCTCTTGACCTGATGACCACCTTCTAAACCATCTGCTCAAGGGCCATGTGTGTAGAGCAGTTGCAAGTGAAGACTGAGGCAAAAAAAATTGTAGAGTACCTTAGCCGTCTTCTTGTCCGTTGTTACTAGCCTGCCTTTACTGCTCATTACAGGGGGCACGCCCTCCTGTACTTTCTTTTACCAGTTGATGTACCTATAGATGTTATTATCCTTCTTTGTGCCCCTCACGAAGTCCTGTTCCAGTTGGACATTGGCCTTCCTGATCCCATTCTTACACAGCCTAGGTCATTTCTGATGAAAGAATCTTTGAACATCCATTATCTACAGGCACTGGAAGATTACAGTTGTCATTTCCAGAAGTACATATTGACAGAAAACTGCTATATTTTAGTCTAATTTTGTTTTGAGAAACTATTTAATACAGTGCTGTCCATCAAGTGGGCATAGAAAGACTAAACATGAAAAATAATTTGAAAGCATTCAGTGTCAGTTCAATGTCACCTACCAATCTCAGTATATGAAGACATTTTGAATGACATATGATCATATTTTACCAAGAAAGATACTGTATATAGCAGTATATATCTGATGAATACTTCTACCCTCATTTTCTAAGAAAAGATTTAGGTAAGAATTTGTATGCACACATGTTCATAGTTTTGCATGGTTTTATGTCACCCATAACAAAAATATTTTTTGAACTTACTACCAGATATGAACAAGAACAAAATTGCATAAACCAGATGAGTTTTAACAAGAGCAAGCACGGAGTCTTGCACCTAGGGAGGAAGAACCTCATGCACTGGAACAGGTTGGGGGATGACCTACTGGAGAGGATTTCTGAGGAGAGGGACCTCAGTGTCCTTGTGGATGACAAATTGACCATGAGCCAGCAGTGTGCCCTGGTGACCAAGAAGGCCAGTGGGATCCTTGGGTTCATCAAAAAGAGCATGGCCAGCAGGTCAAGGGAGATGATCCTCCCCTTCTACTCTGCTCTGGTGAGGCCTCACTTGGAATACTGTGTCCAGTTCTGGGCTTCCTGGTATGAAAAAGGCAGGAATATCCTTGAAAGAATCCAGCAGAGGGCTACAAAGATGATAAATGATGTGGAACACCTCTTATGAGGAATGGCTGAGAGACTTGGATCTGTTCAGCCTTGAAGAAAGACTCAGAGGGGATCTGATCCACATCCATAAATATGTAAGGTGCGGAAGGCCAAGGGATGAGGCTGGGTCCTTCTCTGCAGTGTGTGGCGATAGGATGAGAGGAAATGGTCACAGACTGAAGCATAGGAAGTTCCACACAAATGTGCATGGGAACTTCTTCACAGTAAGGGTGATGGAGCACTAGAACAGGCTGCCCAGAGAGGTTGTGGAGTCTACTTCTCTTGAGGTGTTCAAGACCTGCCATGACATCTACCTGTGCAACCTGGTCTAGGGAGCTGCTTTGGCAGGGTCCCTTCCAACTACTACAATTCTATGATTCTGTGATAATGAAGTTTCCTGAAGTTTTGTGAAAATAGATAGTAGGGTAAAGAAAAGAAATTCAGTGAGTTAGCTCTTCATCTTAATAAACACAGAAGCAATCTGATATAAGCCTAAATAACTGGGAAAAAAAAATAACAAAAAAAACCCACCCCAACCACCCCCCCAAAAAAAACAAAAACAAAAACACTGAATTGTTATATTCGACAGCTGAAAGCAAATCTAAAAAAAATAATATGGACCTCATCAGTTCTATACTGTCAGAACACACTATATCCCTTATCACTGTTCTGTGAATAATACTGATTTGTGATTATAGTCAGTAAAATACCTTGATTTTAGTATTTCACTAAAAAAAAAAAAAGTGAAGCAAATGAGTGAATATTAGAATATAATGTATATAACCATACATTTTTATGTGTGTACATCTCAAAGATAGTAAAATAAGAGGAAAAAAACCCACAAGATTGGAGACTGTACAGTTTTGGTTTTCAATTTGGCCCTCAATATCTGTATTTTATTCTAATTCTTTATGTGCATAACTCTCACACCTCTACGATTTTCATTTCTGCTGTATTGACACCCATGGAAATTATTTTTCTTGGTGTGAGGGGAAGTGGTGGGATGAAAAAGAAAGAAAAAGAAAAAGAAAAGGAAAAAGAAAAAGAAAAAGAAAAAGAAAAAGAAAAAGAAAAAGAAAAAGGAAAAGGAAAAGGAAAAGGAAAAGGAAAAGGAAAAGGAAAAGGAAAAGGAAAAGGAAAAGGAAAAGGAAAAGGAAAAGGAAAAGGAAAAGGAAAAGAAAAAGAAAAAGAAAAAGAAAAAGAAAAAGAAAAAGAAAAAGAAAAAGGAAATTTTGTATGTATTGATTTGATTCATTTCATTCTTCTCTTCCCCCTCCTCTCCTCTTCCTTCCCCTTCTCTTTCCTCTTCCCCTTTCCTTTTTACTTTTCTTTTTCTTTCTTTTTTTTTCCTAATTACTCTTATTAGATGTTAAATATCTAATTGCATTAAGTGCATTCCTCTTGTCTTTTGTGCACAAAAAGTAAATGTGAAAGTAGTAGGGATGGCTGATGGATCCTACATAAAGAAACTTGTTAGTCTTCAGTGACTTGTGTGGGTCCTTACTGTAATCATTTTATGTTCATAATGTGGGTGCCCAAGTCAAATGTGACTCTCAAAGTTCAGACAATTAAAATAATGGATTTTAAAAGGAATTAGAGCCCTAGTTTGAAATTTGCTGATGCAAAATCACACAATCACAAAAAGGTTGCAGTTGGAATTGACCTCTGGAGGTCATTTAGTTCAACCACCTGATCAAACAGAGACATCTATAGTAGGTTATCTAGGCTTATGTCCAAGCAGTTCCCTTTCAAACAGGGAGACTGCACAGCCTCTCTGGGCAACCTATTCCCTCATTCCATCAGCCACACAACAAACAAACGTTTCCCAACATTTAAACAGTACCTTCTGTGTTTCAGTTTGCGGCCACTGCCTCATGTAAGGTATCATAAAATGACTTAAAATATTATGTTGCTCAGGGTCAGGCCTCTTTAGAACTGCCAAGAAAAAGTAGTGGAATAAATGCAAGTCCTTGGTACCTCAAATTATACACTACTTTTGTTATATAATTTCATGGAGAAGTTGTGGATTCCTGCAGCACTCTTTGTCTCTCCACGAAGGTCTAGACATTAGCTAGACAAATGTGGATATAAACTAGTTGATAACTACTTGGTTTCAAGGAGAGAGGTTGGTCTTTGACTCCTTTATTAAGCAGCGTAGGCAAAGAGCCATTTGTGATTTTAATACACTTCTTATTAATATACGCTAGAACATCAGTACAACAGTGGCTTCTACAAATCTTTATAAGCTAAATGTCTCCAGGGAAAAAAGACTGAAAATAATTTTACAATTTTTTAACAGTTACAGAAGGTTATACTTACAAAATATTCATATAATAGCACAAAACATGAGATTCTAATCATTCTCTTTCACTGATGACTTTACCAGATAACATTTCTAGCGTCTGGGAATTTTTTTCTCAACAAAATTCACCAGCATGTTTGTGAGGGGTATCAAAAAGATAGAATAAAATATAAATTGAAAATGAATTAAAAGAAAATAAATAATTATTTGCACATGTGTCTAGGGTTTTATATTCAGTACACTGTAAACCTAACTCTGTAGATGTATTTCAAAGCTGTTTTCTCATCACTGTGAGTTTTAAAATAGCAATATTGCTATGACATTTCTAAGTCACTTCTTTAGCTTAAACAGAGTCTGATTCTGATAATCTTTCATTTTCAGACTCTGGAGTTATGTTAGTATTTGTGCGTAACACTCTCCAAATCAATCATCTCATGGAAACCATCCATCACCATTCACTGAAAAAATATTTAATTTATTTATTCAAGAGGTATCGATTTTGTACTTGTATGTACATTGGTCCAAAAATACTGCTTCCTATTTATTTCCATGAAAACTAGAGCAGATACAAATAGCACAATAACAGAATTTGATTCAGCAAACTCTCTGGTGCAAAACACTATTTAAACATTATTTTTCAACATATTCACCACCATAAGCTATGCATTTGCACTAGCAAAAAGAGAGCCTGCGTACTGTGCTCATAGAAATCTGCACGAGCAGAATTTCCAGGAAATCTGGCCACAAATAAAATTCAAAAGAAAACTGAGAAATTATAATGGAAGTAGGAAATGTTAAATGATTATTGGGAGCACCATTTGCCTTCTGGTACCCTAGGATCCCACTGACCAGGAAGTAGACATTTTGAGCAAGAATTGTCAAAGCATTCAAAGCAGCTCCTAATATACCAAGATCCCATCTCTACATTATTTGCAGATGAATATCTCCAGGGTCTCTTGGCGATTCTGTAGATACTAATAAAACCAAAATAAGGAGGTGGCAGGATCAAAACAGCATTTTGACTTCTAGTTTCCCAATAGAGAGAGGACTTCCTGAAAAAAGTGTTTCGTTAGAAAAACACCTTTTTCTCGACAAAGAGCTGGGGAGGAGAATTACCACACAAGATGCTGCACATTTTTCTCATTTCTGAATTAAAATCCTGCTGGTGTGCAGACAGTTCCTATGTTATTTTTTCTTTTGTGTCCATATGCGGAGTCTGCAGTATGTAAGTCCATATATGGAGTATATACACTCTCCATATGTGGAGAAGAGACATGGACCTGTTGGAGCATGTCCAGAGGAGGACCAAAAACTGATCCAAGAGATAGATCACCTCCCTTACTAGGACAGGATGAGAGAGCTGGGGTTGTTCAGCTTGGAGAAGAGAAGGCTCCTGGGATACCTGAGAACAGACTTTCTGTATCTGAAGGGAGACTATAAGAAAGAAGAGTACAGAATCTTTAGCAGGGTCTGTTGTGACAGGACAAGGAGAAATGGTTTCAAACTAAAAGAGGGGAGATTTAGACTGGATGCAAATATTTATTAATTTATTTATTTTTAACTAAGTGTGATGAAGCACTGGAATGGGTTGCTTCCAGCTCAAACAATTCTGTGATTCTACCTGTGACCTGAATGGCTGCTCTGCACAGCCCAAATTTTTAGAAGTAACATAGAGCTTAAGTCACAGTTTACTAAGATTTTGTTCTTCAGTCGCCAATTTAGTTCTAGTTAATTTCATGTTCATTTAAGGGAGACATAAAAATTAATTATAGAAATTACCTTTTAACTCTTCCAGGTGAAATTTTCAGTTTTGAGTTTATACAAAATGCCATTAGAATAGGTAGTGTTGCTCCCTTCTTGAAGAACACTCTTTTAGGTCAAGAAAGACAAGGTAGAATTCTTCCTATCTGTATGCTTTTTAAAATGTGTTTTCTGTGATATCCACAAAGAAAATGTTCTTAATATTGGTCTGTAAAACAGATTTTTTTATTATTATTATTTTCCCTCTCTTCAATTAGTATGCTCAAAGTAGAATAGTTTTAACTAGAGAATGAATAAGTTTACATTTCTCTGTAACTTTAAGGACTTACTTTCAGAAATATGATTTAAGTTTATCTAAACAAAGGAAGAACTGCAATATAAATTACCAATATCACTCCTGAATCTTCTCTATCTGCTAGGCTATGAGTACAGAGGAAGATACTATATCCTCTTTCTGTCATAGTCTAGAAAATAAACTGTGATAAGTGCCTAATCCAAGGATAATAGTCAAGGTTATGAATGCAGTAGAAACCCTAATAAATTTAGAGAGTCTGAAGCTTAACCGTATTTTTATCAGCAATTCACATTTCTTATATTAGGTGACATGTACTTCTTTATATTCTATTCCGTATGTCTCATTCTAAAGCATTCAAATTGTGGAGACCTTGAGTTTGGAGTAGTGAAATCAATGGACACATATTGAAAGTTTGGCTCATTGTTCAAATACCCAATCCACTTAAATTATGATTTTAAGAAACTAATTATGCAGAAGGTGTAGTTAAGAATCTCATCAATACTATGTATAACAATCATTCATAAAAATTTCTTCATACACACTAAGAAATATCATATGTTTCAGTCTCACTGAGTAAATATGTACTCCACAGTCATTTCCATGAACTTTCTTTCCCATTCATCATTGATTTAGCAAAGTGCAAGGGTGTGATGCCTCATAATTACAGGTGTCTGTTTCATTTTTACTAGACAAGCTATAATTAGTATGTAAATCTTTTTCTGTGGGATAGAAGCGCATTGGTATTTTAAAGAGTAATATTTTGAAGAGCAGTGGGACAGCCACAGGATATATAAGAGTTCATTTGTGTATGTGGTGAATAATGTCCCTTTATACTAACAAAATAGTGCAAAGTTATGAATCAGGAGGCAGCTTCCGAAATAGCAGAAAGTGAGGTAAAAATTGTTATTGAACATGGAAATAAAGAAATAAATATTTGTCCTGTAAACATGAACGGGATTTTTTGCCAGTTGAACAAGTTGTTTTTTTTTTTTTTGTTTTTTTTTTAAATACATACTTCTGAGGGTCATACAGCTGTTGGTTTCTGAGTCAAACCTGATACATGGGTGCTGCACAATTCATTCTTCTATAAATGTCATTATGCTGAGATGGATGAAATTTCATGCCTCTAGTCTGCAAAAAACTCCACTTAAGTGGACTTCCGTTCCATCATAAAGTCAAAGGTCTGATCAAAATCTTGGTTAAAGAAATTGCCCTAGAGCTAAGAATGGTAAATAGAATTTTTCACATTAAAGTGTTTGTTTATGAGAACTTTCTGTCAGCCACTTGGGCCTGCAAGGGTTACCAATCAGGGATATCAAGCTTGTTCTGTTTATGTTTTAACATGAAATGAGTCCTGTATATGACTGAAGCTTTTCAATCTTTTTTTTTTTTTCAACAACAATCCTATTTAGACAAATATAACCATGTTCTTTAGAAGTAAAGAATATCCTCTAGTTGTAAAACTTCACTTAGTGCTCAGAAGCAGTCCCAAAGACTTTGTCACAAAAAAAAACAAACAACAAAACAACAACAAAAAAACCTTCTCAGTTATATTTGTTACTAGAAAACACTCATTTGACCTCTTGTCTCTCAGCAATTTTTTTGGAATGTGCAATTTCAATAGGTGCACATGCTGTTACTCTTTGAATATCTGAGACATATGTTAAGGAACTGAGCAGTTGTAAGGGCTTCCACTGCCCTCTCTGATTATTCATCACATCCCCCAGGAGGATAAATTTGCTGTTATTGGTTACCCCTCTGCAAATAAATACACCAAAAGAACTGCTGAATTGGGAATGTAAACTGTCAGGAATATAGACTTATCTTGGCTCTAACAGTAACAAAAAGTAGATGACTAGATGTGAGTACAAAGAATTAGATACCCATTTATGATATTTTCAGCATACATTTTCCTAGCCTTCACTGTTTGCAACACAGGAATTCCTTGACCCCAAAAGTGGTTTTCATGTATTCAGTAATACTCAGGGGATTTCTCCTCTTGTTCAATCTCTCTTGAAATACATGAAAACTATTAACATCTCGTGACAGGGAATTTTATACTTCAGCTGTACATTTTGTAAAGAACCTAGCAACTCTTAACCCAGACCAGATTGAAGTAAGTAAATAGTATTATAAAAAAAAAAAAAGCTATTTGTAAAATGAAATAAATAAATAAATAGATAAAATACTATGATGTTTTGTTATACATCACAGTAGCAAAATAGAAGAATAAGAGAAAAAAAAAATCAAGGTACTGGAGTAATGTTTCACAGGAAATTCCTTATCCATTTGGCTAATAGAAGCCTTTCTTGAGACAATACTTTGATAACGAAATGTTCCCTAGAGAGAGAAACTTTTCTTTCTAATGCCACTCCACGTTTAACTTTTTCCTCCCAAACAAGTTTATTTCTTAGCTTTCTGAGAGACAGCCTACTCATTCCAAATTAAAATAGGCAGTAGTTCAGTTCCTTGATCTCTTAGAAAGGTGGATGTCTCCATAGAAGAGATATCATCTCACTTGACTGACCAGTTAGCTTCAGGTTATAAAGCTACTCTCTGTCTGTCATGACTTAATGTATGTGTTCCAGTATGACTATCATTCTTAGTTTTATTTGATGTTCTCACATCTACGTAAATGCACCTTTCTTCAAACTTGAGGTAGCATAATTTTAAAAGAATCTTTGGGAACTTTAATATCTAGATATTGTGACTGCTTAATTTCTCTGTTGTAATGTGACACTGAAAGCCTATAGTATGTAACTTGTATACAAATTCTCCCCACTACCATTTGTAAAACTTACTGTATGTTAATATTATCCAACATTCTAATTTTACATCAATTTTCCAGTTCTCAGGTGGTATACAATAGCTAATATGCATCCTGCCTCTTAAAAAGCAACAACTGAAGAAGTGTTTCCTTTCTTCCTATTAGAACTTTTTAATAAGTATAAATCTACTCATATATTTATATCTTTCACCTCTTCCACCTCAGAAGAGTCCAATAAAGTGAGATATATTAAAAAGACCTTTAAGGATGTGATGGTATTTGCTTAGTTTATGTCTGCTTTTCATGTACCTCCTAATGTTTTGATACAAATTAATTTATTAATAACTAGAGTTTCTATGTATAAACGCTACTGTTTGCAGCTGAAACCTGTCTCAATGCTCCTGGAGCTGTATGCAAATCTTGAGTTTTATGTTAAAGATGAATTTATGTGCATAATTTGTGGTCCTCTTCAATCAATAAGGGTATAAGTGTTTTGCAGTCTGATTGCTATTGTTGAACATATATAGATGTGTATACATATTTCTAATAGATCTATAAAACTACTGAATATGAGGTAAATATTTACACCACGTACATGAAATTTAGAAGTGTTTATTGGCAGAGAAATCCATAAATAATTTTTCAAAGGGCTGAAATATAATTTAGAATGTCTATTACAACATCAAAAAAGCACACCAGGAAAGTATGCCAATGTAATTTGGAGGATCTTAAACTGTAGTTTCTTTTATGCCTGGGGTATTCCAGAGTAAATTGATTTAAAATGGAAAGCAACGTATTCTAGAATATGAAATAAATACTTGCTGATGTAGTTAGGGAAAAATAAATAAATAAATAAAAATAATATAAAAAAACACAAGTACACCATAATTTCATTCCACAAAAGAAGACTACATTTTCAGAAATGCAATTTAAGTAGTTGAAATTGCAGGTAATTTTTCCAAGATTCTTCTTTCTTCCTCTCTCATGCACACAATTCAATTTGCAGGTGTGTCTATGTGCTTTTTTCTCAATGAACATGTTAATGAAAGAGACCTGAGCGCGTTTTGTATGCTCTGCTACGCTGTTAAAGTTCCATTAAGTGCTTTCCTGGATTAAGTGAAATTTAGCATGTATTTAGTTTAAATTAGGTTGGGTACACATTGATCAATATGAGAATTACAGAAAAGTTAGAATAGAATTACATTAACTTTTATCAAAGAATGAAAAATTGAGGGAGTGTAAAGCTCTCACACATATGTAAGCTCGTAGCTTGTTTTGACTAAATGTATCCTACCGCAAGAAGGCTGGTTCTGTGGAAACAGCCGAGCTAGAATTTCTCTCAGAGATTTTTTCAATCATCATAAGACTGGACTTTCTTCTGATGGCTCACATATTTGGTAGAGATCAGTGAACATGCAAACCTGTTTGCAAAGTGTAGTACCTGATCTACACTCAAAGACAACCCAAAGAAAACCAGGAACTTAAAAAGATTCCTTCTTTGCATACTAGACAATGATCAAGTCCTTAAAAAATTTATTTTGAAAGAGAATAGTACTTTTTCAAATAATAAAATTTCAGAATAGTGATTTATCTTCAGTGATCAGGATGTTTGCAGTCATGAGTATATGCGTAGACTTCTACTGAATTTTATCTTGATGTGACCCTGAAAAACCCAAACTGGGAAAATATAACAAAAATATGAAAATTAAAACCACTTTAGCTGCTTCAGATAATATCAACAAGTATAGTCAGTAGGGTTCTTAGTAAAAATTAATATTGTAAGTGTGTATAAGAGAAAGTAAGTATCATTTGAATAATGTATGGATTCATGTTATTGTACGGGATATGCCTTTATTGATCATGGCGATATAAACATGTAGTTAGAAAATATCAAAGGCAATTGATATTGCTGACTTCTAAAATAACCTGATGCTTCCAAGACCCGAATAAATATATAAACCACTAAACATGAAGAATACTAGTTTTCATATAATCTACTTAAGTGATGTATCAAAGGAAAAGTAAAGACCAGAAAAAAAATATGGAAATAAGGAAACCTCTTTTAATGCAAATAGTACCTGTAGCTGGTATTCTGTATAAAACATAGATTACTGTGTGTTTTAGGAAACTAAAATCAAAATATCTGAATCAATCTTTGACATACTTTTTTTGCATCCCTGAAGAGTTAGAAAAAAAAAGAAATTGATACACAAATATAATTTCTGTGTTCTTATTGAAACAATTATAATACAATTATTGTAAAATTTATTATACATTTTATTACAAATAATTCACCTAGTTGATAAATTCTTCACTCTCTCTCCATTGAATCTATCAACTAATCTTTAGTTGACTTAGATCTACAAAGGATGGATACTCTCCAGATAGCAAATTTAAGGTTAGGGGAGACCCCAAGAAAGAAACATTTTTCTTAATGTAATGTCATTGATTTGAAACATTTCTTCTTATCTACATTTTTGAAGATATCTTCCTAACATTTTCCAGAAAGCACTGATTCATTTTCTTCAGAGTATTATTTGTGTAAGAGTATGTAGATGGAATGTCTGCTCTGTTACACATACCTGATCAAGGGACTCTTCCAAGTTAACAAGGGATAGTAAGAAAGAGAGACAGTGATGGAAAGCAAGTCTAGTCAGTCACAATAATTTATAAGAGTGTCTGAGAATATCAGAATGTTTGCTCCAGAAGGGTTATCAATCTGAAGAATTCTAAACTGGAAGACAATGACAAGAAAGTAACCTGTCAGTCACACACTAGCAGGTAGGTTATCGAATTCCAGATGCCACTTGCAGGAACATCAACCTGGTCTTGCCAGCTGATATGACTGTGAATGTGAAGGCACCTGGCCTGGTGCAGAAATTGCAGGGCTTGGCAAACTTGTGAGGACATAAGGCTGAAAAGGTAGCAGGAGGAACAAAGAGACAGTTGAGGTAGAAAAGAGTATAAAGGAGCCAACCACATACAAAATGAGGTTGGTCAGTAAGCCTGACTGGGCAAGCCTCACTTGATCATTTTCCTATCATCTCATATCTTCTCATGAAAACTTTTCTTAGCTCTCTCTTCTGTGTGTGTGTGTGTGTGGGTGTGTGTGTGTGTGGGGGTGTGTGTGTGCTGGGAAAACTACGTGTCAGCTGTTACTGGCAGGTCCTGTATAAGTGAAGGCTGGTGATAGCTACCAATCAAGCTGAGGGAGCGGACACCTCTGGCCTGTAATGCCAGCTACTGGAGCAAATGAGAGACCTAGTATCAGTAGTTGGAGGGTTGTCTCTGTACCTAGGGTGGACCCCACAAGACTTCCAGCTACTGAAGGACTGGTAGTGAGGTGAGTGCAGGGCTCCCTACCAGCAGCTGGAACAAGGCTGCAGTTCATAGCACACGTTTCTGAGATATGTCCTCAGTTTGTTATTGGCTGAATCAGCAAAGGGAAAGGAGCAGCTGCATTTCCCAGCCTGGGCAGAGACTCCCAGGCCACAGGTACTGGGCTGGGACTCAGAACCTGCACTGGAGTGGTCCTGCATCAGGGGCTGGAGGAGATGGCAACATTCTTCACCTCATTACCTTGCTTAACAATTTAGTATATAATTAGTATAATATTTTAAATGCATCTTATATTAATGCACTGGAATTATTCAGTAAAATAACAAATGTAAAATATGAATAAATTACCAGTACTGTAGCAGAATACAATACAGAGGACAATAGAAGAAAAAAAAAGTATACTTTGAGTAAATGAAGTTTGCTATCAAATAACTTTTATTTTTTCTCCCCCTCTTCCCCAAAGGAGGATTTGTAATCTCATCTCTCTAAAAGGTGGACTAGTGGGATTTACAAAAGTAGATGTTATTGTGTGTGTGTGTGTGTGTGTGTGTGTGAAATAAACCCTGGTTTTCTGCTAATAGAAGCTTACAATTAATTCATTGCTTAGCAATTTTTTGAATTCAGGCTAACTCTTTACATTATTAAAGACCAATTTAGTATATTAATTGCAGGCACTTATTACTGAAAATATGCTCTCAGATTTCAGTACTAGAACAATGTTAGAATTACATTTACTTAAAATGTGTAGACAAAGCTCAAAGCTCCTAAGCAATTTCTGATGCATATTTTCAAAATTGATGTTAGGACATCTTCCTTGAGATGCAAAGAACTAAATGTCTGTAAAAATGAATGATGACATTCACTTAGTCTAGAACTCACAGGTGTAGTAACTAGTAGATTCAGACTCCTTGCAAGACCAAGAACCGTGTTCAATTGCTGTCTAAGGACAAACATCTAAAGAAGCAGAGCAAGAATAACGAAGTTGTGCCCAATAAATTACAGAATCTCTAGAACATTAACCTTACAATTTGAACTCTTGACAGTCGGTATATGAGCTGTAGGAATTCTGTCTAAGTCAGGGTGAGCTTGAAATCACCTCCTCTAAAGGATTGTTGCCCTTGTTGTCACTTGATATCTTGAAGGAAAGAATGTGAATTTCTGCTGGAGCTGAACTATAAAGTAACAAGAAGATAGTCTATTAAAGACTGAACTTTATTTGACAGTGGAGTGATGATGTTCTTCCCTTTTGCCTCTTCCTGCTGTTTTAAATAAAGAAATATTCTAACATAAAATCCAGGTATAGTCATAGAACAATATCCAAAACATGAGATCTACTCCTTTTGCTTATCAGTCAGATTTCCTCTCACTAGCTCTTCATTATTTTTTTTTTAAACTCCTACACATATGGTTACTACAACCTCAAGAAGAAATTTAGCATTAGTTTTGTCAAAGGTGCATATTTATTTAGTCATTAAAATGCTCTTCTCAAATGTGGGCTTAACCTCCTCTATGCTGACAGGAACCTAGAAATCTATCTTTTAATTAACAGAAATCAAAGTCATTTACATAAAAAACAAATTGTATGTTCCCAGATCGGATTACTAGAGTTCAAATAGTAAAGTATCACATATTTCTTACTAGTTTACTTTATTAAAAGTAAATAATTGGTGATTCTGTAATAAAAGACTACTGGGCATGATGGTTATGACATTCCACAGATGAGTAAAGACAAGTCTTTTTTTCTGTGGCAAATTAAAAACCCTAAAGCAACCTTTTCCTGCTATTACTCATAACTCATTTCCAGGGAAGCACCACTTGATCTGCTGTGCTAGTGAAACTGTCAGGGGAGAATCACAGATCAAACAGGATGGGGAAGTGAATCATACAAGAAGTAATGAAGCTGTTTCCATGGCTGAAGGAGCAATGCTGAAAGAAGGAAGACTTAAGCCAGCACTGAGACACTGTTATATATATGTTGTATATATTATTTATAATATATAAATAATTATATCATAATATATAACATAATATTATAATTTCTTAGTCTACATCCTAAATGAAATACTATTTTCTGACAGTTCTAAGAAATATTAGACTTAGTTCACTCCTTTGGTGACCAGACACTAAAATTTTTAGTGAGAGAGTCAAATTTCAATGCAGTTCTGTCCTAATGGGTGAGTCCATGATTTACTCTGAATTTCTGTCAGATGTGTGACTTGAATTTTATGCTTTCAGTCCAAGGAATAACTTTACCTTCTTCATGTAAGTGCATTATTTTCCTGTAAGTATATGACTGTATGTTGGGAGACGATCCAGAAAACACAAAGACCAAAGGTTTTCAGGCTAAAACTGCAAACTGTTTTTCAAATATGCTCATCAAGTTTCTTTTCCTGTTCTCTGAGCATCTTCTTTCAATTTTGCTGTAGGAAGACTCAAACCTATTGCTGGATATGTCCTTCAAACTATAATTAACGTTCATTGTTTAAGTAGGTAGCAGTTTTAAGACAAGCTTACAATGGAACTTCAAAATGTTGAGACATGGCTGGTCCTCAAGAAAAGCATATTTTAGAAAGGGCAGAAAGCACCATATAGATAGAAGTGAGGAACTGCAGAGCAAAATGAATAAGAAACGACAGAGGAGACAAGGTTAGAGAAGGACATGCTCTACTGTGCCAGAGCAGATATTCTACTGCAGATCATGCCAAAGTGGATGGATATTTCTGAGGGAAGTGCATGGAAGGACTCACACCAGAACAGAGGAAAAGTTTGAGAAGGGAGGAATGGCAGAGATGAACCACTAACTCCCCACAGCCATTCTCCCTGCACACTCAGGGGTAGCAGAGGTGAGAATAGAAAAGAAATGAGAACAGGAAAGGAGAGGTGCTGTTTAAATGCCTCTTTCTTTCTTATTACTTCATCGATAATAATTTAAATTTTCCCAATTTGAGTCTGTTTTGTCCAGAACGGTGATTAGTAAGCAGTTTCCCTGTCTATATCCTGAACTTTCTCATCGTAATTTCTCCCCGTGTCCTGATGACAAGTGGAAACGAGTGAGCAGACTGATGGTAGTTTAGCTATCGATAAAAACTAACTCACAATAATTCCTTATACTTGAATTTATTTCACAATGATGTACAAAAGGAGTATCTATCTGCCCTTATTCTTCTTTTACATTTCCTCTTGTCTTAATTCATGTAAAAATGTGCTGGTATTTCATTTTATGTTATTAATGTTCATTTTCAAGTCATCCTTCTGGAAACTTAACTCTAAAATTTGTGTACTTAAAAATTCCTACGAAGTTACATAAATGTAATTTTGAAATATTTCAGCAGTTTTAAAACTCTGATGCTGCTCATATGAACTTAACAGAGCAAAACTATTTTGTTGCCTTAAAGATAGTAATAATTGCATTAAACATCCTTGAGCTGAAAACTACACTCTGTGTACAAACAAGAATATAATTTCTATTTTATTGGACAACTGCGCCCTCAAAGCACCCTTGTAACATCATAGTACTCTTAAGGATCTGTCTTGTATCTACTAAGTCCTAGTATAAAACCATAGGAATACACAATACATTTAACAAATGATAAAAAAGTCAATTTGCTAATCAGTTGTTACTGAAGGAAGTATAAAGAAGAGATACAACATCAGGGAAAATTATCTTGAACACATTGACTAAGAGCTAATATGAACATCCCCTTTAATATGACTTCTGTCTAAACAGTGAAAGAGAAAAAAGCCCTGAGAAAACCTTTTTTTATTTTTTTTCATATTAAAAGAATTGCCATAAGATCAATCTGATTTCAGGAATTCAGAAAGTGGAGAAATGGTTGCAACAGATATGGAGAAGGCTGAGGTACTCAGTGAGTTCTTTGCTGTAGTCTTCACTGGGATCCAGAATTTTCATATCTCTCACATTCCTGAACCTCACATCCCTGAACCTCTAGGTAGGAAGTGAGGGAGAAAAATCCCCTCCACTGTAAAAGCAGAGCAAGTCTGAAACTGTCTCATATGATTGATTGTCTATAAGCCTATAGGGCCAGATGACATGCATCCCTGGGTCATGTGGGAGCTAGCTGACGTGGCTGCCAAGCCACTTTCAATGCTATTTGAAAAGTAGTTTCTGTCCAACAAAGTCCCTGGTGGAAAACGCTACAGGTCTGTGTACAGACTGGGAGAAGAACTCGAGAGTAGCCCTTCTGAGAAGGACTCAGAGGTCCTATAAGATGAAAAGCTTAACATGAGCCAGCAGTGTGCACTTGTGGCCCAGAAGGCCAGCAGTATGCTGGGCTGAATAAAAGAGAGGTGACCAGAAGGGTGTGGGAGGTGACTGAACATCTCTTTTCTGCCATTGCGAGGTCACATCTAGAGTACTGCATCCAGGACTAGGGGACTAGGGCCCCCATATAACTGTGGAGCTGTTTGAGAGAAACCAGAGCAGGGACAGAGGAATGAAAAGAGGGCTGGAGCACCTGTCCTATGAAGACAGTCTGAAGGAGCATGTGTAATTCAGTCTGGAGAAGGCTCCACTGAGACCTCATTGTGATCTTCCAGTATTTAAAGAGATATTACGAACAGGAGGGAAAGCAACTTTTTTCATAGGTAGACATTGACAGGACAAGAAAAAATGGTTTAAAACTAAAGGAGGGGAGATTTAGTTTAGATACTGGGGAAGAAAGGCTGATGAGGTGCTGGAACAGGCTGTCCAGAGAGGTTATGGATGTCCTGTCCCTGGAGGTGCTGAAGGATGGGGATGGGGCCCTGGGCTTGATCTAGTGGTTGGCGCTCTTGCCCATGTAAGTTAGTTGAAACTAGATAACCTCTGAGATTCTTTTCTCCCAAGCCATTCTATGATTGTATGATTTTATTGTAAAAGTAGCTGTAACCATCACAGTAGTGAGGTTCTGAAATACCATAAATAAATAAATAAATAAATAAATATAAATGAGAATTATATATGTCTGGTTTGCAAAAATTAAGCATGAAATAAATATATAAAAGAAGATAAGTTATCAATACCCACAAATACACTAAAGGAGGGTGCAAAAAGGACAGAGCCAGGCTCATGTCAGTGATATTTGGTGCCAGAATAAGAGGCAGTTGGGCACAGAATGGAACATATCTAAACATGTCTAAACATCAGAATACACTCCTTTTCTGTGAGGGTGGCTGAGCACTGTGGCAAGAATGTTCGTAGTTTCCCTCCTGAGAGATATTCAAAACCTGGACATTGTGCTCAGTGAGCATCTGGAGGTGTCTCCACTTGAACAGAGGAGAGGGTTCAACCAGATGATTTCCTGAGATCTCTTTCAACCTTAAGCATTATGNAAACTAAAGGAGGGGAGATTTAGTTTAGATACTGGGGAAGAAAGGCTGATGAGGTGCTGGAACAGGCTGTCCAGAGAGGTTATGGATGTCCTGTCCCTGGAGGTGCTGAAGGATGGGGATGGGGCCCTGGGCTTGATCTAGTGGTTGGCGCTCTTGCCCATGTAAGTTAGTTGAAACTAGATAACCTCTGAGATTCTTTTCTCCCAAGCCATTCTATGATTGTATGATTTTATTGTAAAAGTAGCTGTAACCATCACAGTAGTGAGGTTCTGAAATACCATAAATAAATAAATAAATAAATAAATATAAATGAGAATTATATATGTCTGGTTTGCAAAAATTAAGCATGAAATAAATATATAAAAGAAGATAAGTTATCAATACCCACAAATACACTAAAGGAGGGTGCAAAAAGGACAGAGCCAGGCTCATGTCAGTGATATTTGGTGCCAGAATAAGAGGCAGTTGGGCACAGAATGGAACATATCTAAACATGTCTAAACATCAGAATACACTCCTTTTCTGTGAGGGTGGCTGAGCACTGTGGCAAGAATGTTCGTAGTTTCCCTCCTGAGAGATATTCAAAACCTGGACATTGTGCTCAGTGAGCATCTGGAGGTGTCTCCACTTGAACAGAGGAGAGGGTTCAACCAGATGATTTCCTGAGATCTCTTTCAACCTTAAGCATTATGGATTCTGTGATTCTGTGATATCTGAGAAAGAAAGCAAAGCATAAAATCTATAACCCTTTCTTTTCAATTCCGATTTGGTTGATAATATTTTCTGAAAATTTGTAGTTTTTCAGGTACACTGTCAGTCCAGTAAACATGATACCCAAGGGAAAGGTTTCACAGTCTGTCCTTAATTCATGTTTAAAACAGATTATTACATCACTGGAAAAGATTGCCATCCATTCTATCTCAGATCAGTATGCAAGCTGTATTACACTTTTTTTTTTCTTCTTTAAATCACGGTGCTTTAATTTAGCTAAACTTCAAGACAATAGATTTATTCTCTGGGAGAGAAGATGGATAATTAAATCTTCCTTGAAAATGATTAAATCTTGTTGAAAAATAAATCTAGTGAGAAACATTTAATTGTAACTGACTGAAAAGCTGCTTCCTTGAGAGCAAATAGATCAAAACTTTTGGCATGAGCAACTAAGATGGCCCAAAAAAGGAAAAAATCTAGTACTAAAAAGGCACACACCCATATAGAATAAGTTACCTCTACTCTGTTTTATGTCTTCAAGTGTATGACAGCAAATATTATTAGGAATAACCCAGCAAACTCACCGTGCCCCTGGAATTTCAGTATTCACTTTCATGAGGTGTGGTTTCTATTATCATTTACCTTAAAATAGGAGAAGAAAAAATGTTAGCATTATAACTTATAATTCCTGTAAAAATGCCCCTCATTTTCTACATTAGTAATATACTGGAGTCTGCTATGCACATTTTTATCCCCTTCTTTGCCTTTGGTGTTGGACAGTGTCAGGCTACTGGTCTTCTGGGAATTAGCTTACAGAGGCTGCTTTATTGTTCACTGAGGGTCTTCCCACTGGAACCTTAAAGTGTCACCTCATTAATGCAACTAGATACATCTAGTCCAGTTCCTGAATGTCAACATTTATTTTTATCTATGATTGGATTTCAGTCTTTTGTTATGTCAAACAATATTTGCAAAAGTTCAAGCTGAACTCTAATTTTATAATGTTGCCTATTCTGACATATATCAATTAAAGTTTTGATGATGGGAAAGAAGCAAGTAGAGAGTCTCTTTGAAAAAAAATAAAAAGAAAAGAAAAAAATACTTAGATTCTACTATGTTTGCTATTAAATTTAGGTTTTATTTAGTAAAATTAATGGTGTCCAGACCTGTTCTAAATAAAGCATCAAGTTATAATACCCAAGGCAAAAGCATATAACTTTCCTGACTTTCTGAGATGGAAGCAGAGCTAAGTAAGGGAGGAATAGAAGGTTCCTTTTCAATTTAATTTTGAGTACAGTCTGTATCAATTTTAAGCTACTGAATTTCAACAAGTGTGGGAACTCAACATGGGATTAAAATCAGCTATTTATTTCACAGTACAGTAGGTATGTGTGTTCTTAGACAAGCTTTTGTATCAATTGCAATTTGTCTCTTGATCATGTCAGAAGGCAGATATTTTATTTGACTTTCATTTGGGTATTGATACTTAACACAAATCTACATCTGAATTAAAGATGACAAAATACTTATATTTATCATGCATGCTATTAATTTGCTGTTACGAATAGAAAATGTTTCACTGTAGAGTGAAGCTAGATCACTCATGGAAAGACCAAGTAATCAAGTGACATAAAGGTTTTGTGACCTTACAATGTTGTTGTTTTTGTTTGCTTGGTTTTGTTTTTTTCCTTTACCCCCACCCCCCACTTTGTATTGTTTGCTTGTTTAGATTCATTTGATTCCAAATAACTCTGTTATGTGACTGCATTACACAGGACAACCAATGTTTACACACATATTATTCACTCCTAGTGATTCAAAAAAACATTAAGGAAATACTTCGTTACAACATTATTTCATGCTAGTATTTCTATTATTTAGAATGTGTGAGTCAGCAGTGCACTTACCAGGTTTTGACTTCCTTCCTCAGCTTGAGATGACCCTATGTGGCTGTAAATTCAGTAATAAAATAGCAGCTTTGCAGGCACAACTCCTATCTAACTATCTTTTGTTTCAGAGGGGCACATCAGCAAATGTTTTCACAGCTCATTTGAAACAGCTACATTATATTCCGATTGCTACAGTTCAGGACTTTCCCTTTTCCTGCTGTATTTCTGGACATGTGATAAAGTCAAGCACTATCGTGGTTTTCTCTTCAGCCTAACAAAGGGCTAAAGCTGAACTAAAGCTGAAATGAGAATTAAGAGGCTAGGATAATTAAATTCATTCTTCCACATATCTGAAGTGAAGATTGAGACAAGCTAAGCATCTTTTATATTTGGAATATTCCCAAAGTTATTACTTCTAGTATACTTGAATGTAGGATTCATCTCAATTATCTTTGAACACTGACTGTGAGGAGGCTGTGTGTTCTTTGTATGTAGCTGCCTCTTGCAGTTAAGGAAGAGGAATAGGAACTTCTGGGGTGCAGTTGATCAAACAAGTCTGACAATTCATGCTTCAGTGCCACCTACTTCTCTGTTTCTTTATTTTTGATCATAAAGAGGTTTAACAGACTCTTATATGAGGACTTCTACATCTAACAACTCCAGTTGTAGAGCAGATATACTATCCTCCACTGAAGCCAGAAATAAATAAATTTCAAATATATAAAATTTTTATCTTTTTATTTAAATGATGTACACAAGTGTTTCCTAAGTTAAATGATACCTCAATAGTAGTGGGGTTTTGCTGAGCATGTAGTTATTGACCAATTCACTGTTTGACTAAAGCAAAAACAACATATTTACCTGCTTTACCTGTTTTCAGGCACTACAACAATTTAGCCTTATGCTGTAAATCTGTTTTTGAATTTTTTATTCCATTTGTGGTATCAAGAAGTCTACAGAAATACTTATTATTCTGTTTTAGTACAGACAAAAGTAGTCATCTTTTGTATTTAGACTGAAAAGACTTGCTGTGGAATTATAGCAAAGTATATACATACATATACATATATATATATATAAAGAATAATTTACAGATGTTTTTTTGTTCCTGTATGGTAAAGAACACATTGCCTGTTATATAAAGGTCTAAAAGGTGAATTCTTTCCTTATACATGCAAGTTCTTCATAAAGCTAATAGGTTTTTTTTCTTTTTTTTTTTTCTGAATTCCATTAACTTTTTTTTATCAAAGACTTGCAGGTGTTCTGATATATTCAACAAAAGATCTATTTAGCAGGCATAGTGGCTGAAAATATTAGGAGGGATTGAGAACAAAATTACTGAAGATGTGCTTGAGTGCATCCCTTTGCTTCAGTATATTCAGTGCTTAACTGTGTATATGTTGCTGTTTCAATCCACAGAAGTCTTAATTAACACCTAATGGATCTTTCATGTTATATGGAAACCTCACGTAAGCTTGCTGTACAATTTTACTTGCATAATAATGCATAAATTCATTTTACATCAACCTCAACAATAACCAAAATGTGATTTCTCATTTCCATTCTGTCAAACCACGTATTTACTAAAAAAAATAAAAAATAAAAATACAGCACTACAGACTTATTTTATACAATTTATTAATTTATTTATTATATACAAGGGACACCACTTGGAAGAAGTTTTCCCAGCAAATGAAAGCTAATGTCATGTTTGTGATTTACTCTACAAACAAGTTAATATTTCTGAATAACATTATCAAGTTACATCTTTCTGCAGAATTTCAAGACATCTAAACTCACTGGATTTTCCTTTTATTGCTTTCTTGAGTACAACAAATAAATTATGTTATATATGCATAAGAAGCACATTTTATGTAAGTTCTACATGAAGATCAACAGGCCTGCTTAGAGCCATCTCTTCTCAGGCTCTCATAAATCTACTTATTAAGTGGAGTTCTTTCTAATTAACTTCTGAGAAGAATCAAAACGTTAATATATACATTAAGAGAGAATGTGCTAGTAATGAATAATACAGAATCTATTTCAGCTCCAGCATTTAACTTCACTGCAAAATCATGAGATCTACTCTCTTATGTTAGGAACACACACAGAAATATAATTTCTAGCTATTCAAAGCTATGGTAAGAAAGAATATGTTGCTATGAAGCTAATGTAAAAAATTTGATTTCTTTAAAATATAATTCAGACTTTTATTTTTTTAATGAATGCAGTTGATGTGCTTTAGGATGTATTTCTACATTCTACTGTTTCTCATGTACAACATTTTCAAAACACTGTATTTAAATGGTATGGCATCATATCTTTTGTAGATAAAAAAACTGCCTAATAAATTAATTTGATATTTAAACATTTCTTAAAATTTCACTGAGTCCTTCCTTCAGGAACAGGTTTTTGTTTGAAACAGAGAATATCTACTGGAAATGGATCTCATACCATGTTTTCTCACAATCTGCTATAATGACTAATTATCCATTTTCAAAATCTGCAACTATTATAGTTCAATTTATTTTATTTAATTTCCTTCTGCTTCAACATATAGCACTGACTCAAGTTACGCCTACGTTGCTACGTTAAAAGCCTTCTTGTATCAGGTATCGTTGTCCTCAAATAATATAATTAGGTCATACATTCATATGCTTTTTGATTTTGTATATTTTTCTATGATATTTTTGTAGTTTCCTAAACTATCATTTAAAAAGTGTCTAAATTAGCTTAAAAGTTGAATAAGGATATTTGAGATGACTGTGGAATCAATAATGATAACTGTATTATGTAGAATATAATAAGGGAATATATTTAGCTCTGAACTGAATTTGAGATTGATGTAGTTTGCAGAATGGATCAGAATCCTCAAAACTGTGGTTTTGTTATATTTTTTGTTTTTTGGGCTTTCTGTTGTTTGTTTATTTTTATTTGTTTGTTTGTTTGTTTAAAGAACTTCTGTCTTTTATGATCATTGGCAGAAGAAGCAAGGAAATTCACCTTCAAGTCATTCGTTTTGCAAATATTTTCACGATGTTTAGTATGTGTTTCTGACTGATACTTGAGTCCTGTATTGTTTGTCTGATTGGATTACATTTCATAGGAGTACTATTAATCTTGGCATCAGTTTGTGATGCATTTATAGTATATCATAAGAGACACAGTTTGGCTTTATTGCTGAACCCATGAAGGAGAATAGGACCCAGAAAACCTAAATGTTACACCATGATGCATCAGAGCTGTTGAATGACAAATGAACAATTTGATTTCTTTTCGAATTAAACTGTGATTTTGCTGGAAAGAGCAAGAGCAATTTTTTTTTTTTTTTTTAACAGGATGGCAATTTGTTGAACACTCTGATATCCTTCTATACATATTTATATTTAAACAGTCGCTGGGACAATATGCAAAAAGAATTTGGGTGGTCACACTAGCTACTCATGCCAGGAGTAGTGACTTAAATACTTGACTTCAAAAT
>VXAB01009753.1:115676-181153 GCA_013399175.1 Odontophorus gujanensis | reverse complement strand
AAATATATATAATATATATACATACCTGTACATACCATATATGGGTGCTATTGCAGAGGAAGCTCATTTTGAACAGAATGAATCCTGCTGCAGCAGTACCCAGAAAGTGATAATTTTACTGCAGACATGAAAACACTGGCGAGGTTGTGGAAGCCAGTGGTCTAATTTTTGGCTTTTGCCAAGCATGATTTTTTTAAATTGGATTGCACTTTTTGTTTATGATTATGTACCTGTAGATGGTTGTAACTTTGCTCTTTCAGGAATCATGTGCTGTATTTACAGTAATGTTTCCGATGTTTAACAAGTGTGTGCTGATTTGTTCTTGAAACTAAAATGAACATATTTAAAGCGAGAAAACTACACCATCACTGTTGGAACTGGAAAATGGAAACTGCGAGGACTTCTGGTGTCAGAACATGTATACTGAAACGTTTCAAAAAAGATTTATTAAACCGTGTAACCACATTCAGATGGTCTTAAAATCATAGCATTTTAGCCATGTCCAATGCTAAACTGTTGGTCACGCAACTAGGATTTTTCTGTTCTATGTGTAACATTTTTCCATTGTAAAATAAGTGTGTTCAGTGTCCTGTACTGCTAATGAAAGTACTTTCTCTGTGTCTGCAAGTTCTCCAGTGGAATTACTATGCACTTCTTTACATTTCATGGGAGATGCACAGAACAAAGTATTACCTTTTCAGTTGTCTGTACCAGCCTTGAATTACTTACGTTTAACCAAAAAAAAAAATTCCTTTCTATTTCTATTGAGTTTTTAATACTGAGTTGCAAATTTTCAAGTCTTAATTACATTTTGTTATGGTTTATTTGCAAGTTTACATTTTAAAACTGTTTAACTTTCTTAATTTAGTAATTAAAAAAAAAAAAAGAGCATTTTACATTTGGATAGTTGTTCTTTTGTTTAAATTGTCGAGATAACGGTGGAGAGGAGACAAGAACGTTTCAAGAAGGGGTGTCGTGCTTCCTATAGGGGCTTCCTATTTGGTAGGAGTGTGCAGACCTATGGGGCATCGTTTCCAGAATTCCCAAGTCAGTATGTTTGTAAGCTGCAGGAGTTCAACTGTAAGGAAGGTGGTTGAGTGCACAGCTGGTTTCTCCTCTGTTCTGCAGAAGAGTTTCTTCTTCAGTACTTCCTTTGCTTTTATTGTGAATACATTTACAAGTGTTGCAGGAAAAAAAAAAAAGAATCCATGCCTTGTATTGCTGTCATTGCTTTAAGATATTGCGGCCAAGTAAGACTTCATGGCAGTTAAAGCATTTTTTTAATTATTTAATGATTAGGTTGTGAATTCGTAGTCTGAATAGCCACACAGTTTCTTAAGAGAACTTTTTTCAGTTCCTGAAATCTAACATGATGATGAATTGAGATTTGGAGAAAACACTGTCATCGTTGTTTTAATATTTTCTATACAAAGCAGTGACTGCAAATCCTCTTGCAAAGAGAGTTCTGCACTCAGCCTTTCTCCAAACGTGAATTTATACGTCAGTGTTGCTTGTTACCAGACTTCCATGATAAATTGGTTAACGTTTTACATGTAGAGTCTATGAGTAACATTATGTACATGCTATATTCAATGTTTCTGTACCTGTAGCTGTGGAAGACCGAAGAGGCCATAATTCTTGTTGGACTTTTTAAAATCAGTCTCCTCTTAATACTTACAAGGTGAGTTGTGGTCCTTTTTCCCACAGCTGCCCCCTGCCTTAAAGCATCACCCACTGAGCTGAGCTCCCTGCAACAGCTTGGCTGGCTGGTGAAGCCAAAACGTCACGTACCCAGACAAGGGTTGCAAAGCACGGTCATTCTTCCAAGCTCTACAGCAGATGGGATGAGGCTAAAACATTTGGGATGTTGCCTGTATTTCTCATTGGAAGTAAGCTGAGATGGGGAGTCATTGGGATCTTATGGCCTTTATTTCTGATTCTCGAGTTTGCGGTTCCTCGTGTCACATTCAGTCTGAGTACCTGCCGGCAGCCGTGTGCAGACTGCTGCTACTACTGGGTGGCAGATCCAGACCATTTCTCATCGGTAGCTCTTCTGCTTCTTTTTCTTAATGTTGGGAGTTTTGTTGTTTGGGTTTTTTAATCTCTCAAATAAAAACATTAGTAAAATTTAAAGAAGGTTGTTAGCATTTTTGCTATAAACTAATAAGATTCACAGAATCACAGAATTGTAGGGGTTGGAAGGGACCTCTAGAGATCACTGAGTCCAACCTCCCTAGCCCAGGTTGCACAGGTAGGTGTCCAGGTGGGGCCTGAACGTCTCCAGAGAAGGAGACTCCACCACCTCTCTGTGCAGCCTGTGCCAGTGCTCCGTCACTGCGCTGTGAAGAAGTTCCCACGCACGTTTGTGCAGAACTTCCTATGCTTCAGTTTGTGGCCATTTCCCCTCGTCCTATCACCACACACTGCTGAGAAGAGTCCGGCCTCGTCCCTTTGCTTCCCACTTGTTAGATATTTATAGATGTGGATCAGATCCCTCTGAGTCTTCTTTTCTCAAGGCTGAACAGACCCAGGTCTCTCAGCCTTTCCTCATAAGGGAGGTGTTCCACGCCCTTCATCATCTTTGTAGCCCTCCGCTGGACTCTTTCCAGGAGATCCCTGTCTTTTGTACTGGGGAGCCCAGAACTGGACACAGTACTCCAGATGAGGCCTCACCAGGGCAGAGATTTTTTCCTTAGCTAATGTGTATATACCACACATAAATGTGTGGTGACCGTAAAGCGAGAAAATATCTAAAAATATCCTCTTCTCACCAATAATTGTGTTTAATATGAGGCTAAATAAATCACAGCCAGGTGAAGACAGTTGGCCAAAAGCTCCCTGCTGCAGCCCACCTGACTGCAAACTGACATGAAGAGGCAACCTGCCAACAGCTGGGAGGACTCCGGGGGTGACTCCTATCTCTAGGCAGATTCGTCCAACACCAGTCCCATGAGAAATAACAGGCAGAAATGCTACACTGCTGCAAAAGGGACAACTGATACAATTAATGCCTGATGACATCTTTCTGTGGGAAGGAAAAAATATGAGACGTGGTGGATGCTCCAAAAGATCCAAAGCTTGTCAAAGGCACTGGCATGATGTTCTTTGGCTTCTGCAGATGGTATTCAACTTAGTTCTATGTGATGCTCAGACTTTGGTATAATTACCACCGTAGAAAATAAATACAAAGTAAATACAAAATGGAAAACTGATTAACTGCTAACATTACAAAAATAATCCCATATGGAAAATCTGTCTGCAGCGCAAGCATTCCTCATGAGATCTCTATCCTGGGAAGAACTCACTGCACACCACGAGGGCAGAGTGCTGCACGTATTTGGCCTTGCCACAGAACTTGAAGGTGAGTGGGAAGTTGGTCAGGTTTATTTGGATAAGCCCCACCCATTTCTCAGATGCTCAAATAAAGAATGCAGCACGCTAATGATTGCTACCATATTGCACCCTGAGGGTCTAAGGGCCTCATGCGAGCCTGAACCCAATATATGAGAGCTATTAGTGTATATACAGTAGCTCCTCTTCTAATGAGAGACAATATTCATCCATCAAAGATGGCTTTTCCTGTCTAATGGGGAATTACCACCAGCGGTGCAGACAAAAGCATATTTCTTTTCTCACATCATGTCAGTTTGAGGGTCTGTCTGTCTTTCAAGAATAACTGAAGTCTGTTTGCAGCTCAGAAATCTCACTGTGTTCTGCAATCTCAGTAAACAGTGACTATAATCTCCTGTGACTTGACTCATGCACTGAAGGGGCTTCTGTACATCAGGGCAGAGTTCCTTGCCACCTTCACTGAAAGAGTGAACACTAATTTTGGATTTTCCTGCACACACCAAAAGAAAATCCACTATCAACAGAAAAGGAGAAAGGGCCTCTGGCCAGGCTGCTGCCCACACAACATGAAGCTCTGCCTCCCAGGGCCATTGGCTTACCAGGAGCGGCACTGAGCTGAAACCGGGGTGCTGACATTCAGTCTGAACATGAGAAGGGAAGTGCCAGCTTCACTTCTGTCTATGAGATGTTTTCTGTTAATGTTTATTACAGCCAGTGTTCTTGTGTGTATATATCAAAATGCAATTCGCACGCAACATCTGTACCTACACAAACATCACTTCATCTCCTTGTACTCTCCTCTGTAGCAGCACACTTAACAAAAACGCATTTGTAAAACAGGACGTGAGTCGATTAGAGGATGGAATGGTGTTAATAACAAAAAAGCTTCTGTTGTAGTCTTTCTTTTTTCCTCTTTGCTGGCTCTCACTCCTTGCCCAAGCCAGGAGAGGGGTGGCGAACACAGCCCTGCAGTGTTTGGGGCCTGCAGCCATGGCACAGAGCTGATGCAGATGATTCACGAGTCAGGGAGGAAAAACGTTTCTCCCAAGGGCACAGCTGCAGTGTGGGGCCTGCAGAGGGCCAATAGGGAGAGGAGTGCCCTCCTGGGATGCACAGTGTTACGTGTGGGCTGTACATCATGTGGTGCGCGGAGAGAGCCAGAGGTCTCAGCACAGGCTGTGCTGGCGGCCCCTGTGTTACATTGCAAGCCATCAGACGACAGCTGAGCAGACAGCTCAGGCCGCAGGTGTTTTTACCCAATGTAAACATCTTTTCTGATGAAGAGAGAGTGAGTAGCATGTATCTAAGACAGCCAGAATGCCCCAGGACCTGCATGTCGGCAGCTGAAGGGAAGGCATTATGCCCGCCCACCTGAGGCAGATGGGAGCCAGATTGTCTTGCTCGTTGTTGGGAATAACTCAGCATTAAGCTCCATAAATGGCTACAAGGGCAAAGAGCACAGATATGAGATTCTCCTCCTTCCTCCCTGGCTGGGCTGCAGCTTGCTGAAGGCTCTGGGCCACCTTTTTGTGCGACAGCATTTGCTGCTGAGCCCCTGCACCCAGAGGTGTAATGCTGCTGGCTGTCCCATCTCCACACCAATCCTTGGGGCTGGAGCAGGCAGTTTTTCTTTTCAAGAAAAAATAAATAAACAAAAGGTAGGGAAGGTTTCTGACCATGTCGTAGCTTTATCGCTTACTCTGGGGTTCACCCTCGTGCTCAGGGCCTGCTCAAAACCTTGGCACCACTAACCCAGTATTCATGCCTGCAATGTTCTGGGCTGACTTCCAACCCCATCACACCTCAGGATTTCCCTCAGACGTTGTCCAGGAAGGCTCCCTCCTGCTGGAGAATGGATGCAGCCATGCAATCAAGTGGAGCCAAAAATAGGTCTTCAGCCACCAGTGACTTCACGGGGGCCACAGTGACACACGGCTCGGCTCCATCTGCACTGACAAGCCAGGAGCCAGGAGCGGGTGCTAACTCCTGATCTGCTAAAAAAAAAAGTGAAGAGCCACACTGGGAATTGATTTGTAGTCTGAACGCAAAGGCTGATGTACGTTTGATCATCTGAGAACTAAAGTTTGCCCTCAATTCCCATGCCTCCCAAGTGCAGCCGGGCCTCCAGTGAGCTTTGTACATGACCTCACATACATCCCATGTATCAAACACACACCGCATCCTGAACATTTGCATATGGCACATGTCTTCTATTCCACTTGGGTGGCCGTACCCTCCTGCCTCTCACCCATCACTCGCTGCATGGCTCCCCATGCATTACTCAGGGTGTGTGTTGCTGAAGAAGTACATCCTCTGGTCTTGCAGAGAGTGGAAGCTCTGTTAATTGTCAAATGCCGAGTGGGTAATGATCAATGGATGCCTAATTGGAAGCAAGAGGGAATAAAATAGGTATTACTTAGCTCCTGCTCTTAATTAAGGGGATACAGAACGCTGTGGGGAAAGTCTTAACAAATGGCAAGAGGGTTTTTGTCATTATGCAAGGTTTAATTAGAAGCAGTGCATGAGCTGATGTGGAGGTACTGTTTCATCTCCTTTCAGGTGTCTCTCCAGGACATGACTAAAAGATGCCAAAGCAAAAGCCTAAAAAAATTGGAAAATATTTGTGTAGGCACGTGCCTGGCATGGTACACACAGCAGGACATGGAATTAAACCCCTCGCAGCGCAACAGCAGCAAGGACCTATCCAAACACAGACAACTGGGATTGCAGTGTGCCTTACACCAAGGAAGGTGGAATGAAATGCTTATTTTGATGTCTCCAGATTAACTCACATCACTGACGTGAAAAGCTGAGCAATGTGGAGTGCTTTACTCCAAGCAGTGAATCATTTGGGAACAAAAGCATTTATGATGGAATTAATTCTACGAGTATGTAAATGCGGTACAAGATGCAAGAAGCAGCACGAGGCGTTGGCATTGTCTTCCTGATCAAAAAGAAGAAATATTACTCCTGAAGGAAGAGCAACCTCTTTTTATAAAGAACAGCTCTGTGTGATCCTACCAATGGAGACAACCCAACCTTGCATTTGAATATTTAATCTGTACCTTCTGTGATGGGCCCAATATGACACAGCATATCCTGCTTTTAAATACCGTACAGACGAGATAGTAACTTTAAAGCATTCTGAGTTTGATCCAGTGCTTTGTGAAGGCAACAGGCGGACTTCAGAACGATAAAACAATTTCCAGGACACAATCAGGATGACCTGGGTTTGGAGAGTGGGAGGGGCTTTGGAAATTCTGGGATAAACTTAGACAAGTTTTCTAAGTTTCCTAATCCAAAAGGAGTTAACTGCTTCTACAACTTTGTGGGTGGGTATTTAGGTGGACCTCAGCTTTGCTCTTAAACCTGCTCAGTAGTATTGTTACCAATTAGCAGTCTTCTATGCATTTTGTGGGGTTTTTTTTCTCTTTTTTTTCCAGACTTCTCAGAAGGTTCCTGAAGCAAAAGTGAGAGGAAGTACTCCATGTGAAAAACAGGAGGGTGAGGAGAGACCTCATCACTATCTACAACTGTGCAAAAGGAAGAGAAAAGTCAATGTCTTTTCTCAGGTGACAAGTTATATGATGCAGGAAACAACCTCCATCTGCACCAGGAAAGGTTTACACTGGATATCAGGAATAATTTCTGCACAGAAGGGGTGGTTAGGCATTGGAATGGGCTGCCCAGTGAAGTGGTGGGGTCACCATCCCTGGAGGTATTTAAGAGACATGTAGATGTGGTGCAAAGGGACATGGTTTAGTGGTGGACTTGGTAATGTTAGGCGATGACTGGACTTGATCTTTAAAGGTCTTTTCCAACCAAAACAGTTCTTGATTCTAGGTACCTGCTGGTTTCTGGGGTTTATTAAGTTAAAGAAGGAGCAGAGCTGTTCCTTTGGTTGCTGCTGCTAGCACAGTGAGGTCTGTAGGTGTGATTTCTGGTATGAGAAGTACACACGTGAGAGCCAGATTTCACAGACTATCCCCCAGGCATCACATCCAAAGGAACCACGCTGCTCTTGCTCCCTTCTTTGGGCCACAAATACCACTTCAAATGAAGATACGTACATGGCATTTTCCATGGGGAAATAACCCCAGGAGAATGCTGAGTCAGATAGCACTAACTCCTAGGGGCATTTCTAGGTGCCTGAGTGCATATGGAGCACACAAAGCTACTGGTGAGAGTTCAGTGAAAGGCCACCAAGATGCTGAAAGGACTGGAAGGAGCTGGGACGTTCAGCCTGGAGGAGAGGAGGCTCAGGGGGATCTCACTGACGTGTACAAATATCTGAGGGGAGAGTGCAAAGATGACATAGCTAAGCCTTTTCAGTGGTGCCCAGTGTCAGGGCAAGGGGCAATGGAACTGGAACACAGGCAGCACTGCTGTGCTGTGTGGGTGACAAAGCATTGGCAGAGGCTGCCAAAGGCTGCAGTGTCTCCTCTGTGGGGATCTCCCAAAGCCACATCAACGTGGGCCTAGGCACCCTGCACTGGGTGTACCTGCTTGGACAGGGCACATGGACTTCAAGGGTCTCTATCAACCTCAGTCTGTGTTTCTGTAGCATGGCTGGGTGTCCTCGACAGAGGAGGGACGAAAGGAGGACAGAGTGCCAGACAGAGGGCTGGGCTGAGCCTGGGGAGTACCCAGGCCACGGGACATCAGGACAACAGGAAGTAAGGCTTCACCTCACAGCCATGGGCACTGCTGGAGTGTGGTGTATCTCCGTAGGGGGATCCCTGTACCATGGGACGGGTGCAGGAGCAAAGAGCACTGCCTGACCTCAAGGAGCACGCTTTAGACGTGTGCAGGCCAGCCGCTCGAGCGGGAAGCCAGCAGCTGCCTAAAAGATGATGAGCTGCTCACAGCCGCAGCCAAGACAGACTCCTCCTAAGACTGAACTGAGAAAATGTAGGGTAAAGATCAGGAGGAGCTCTGGGCAGGGAGGTGAGGGAGGAGGCGCAGGTGGGACACACAGCTGCGTCCTGTGGCAGCACCCGAGGAATGGCCGCCAGCACCACGTCAGCCGGCTCTGGCAGCGGTGTGAAGGCGGCAGGAGGAAAACCTGGAAGTGACTAAAAGTCTAACTTAAAAAAAAAAAAAAAAAGAAGACGGGACATCAGGTTTTTTGTTGTTGTTATCGTTGTTCTCTATATAGTTCGTTGTCGTCATCTTGTGATTTTTGTTGGCAGGCTGAATCATAGTTGTTCTAATGCTTGGGGCTGACAGTAAGTAAACGAGAAGTAAAAAAAAAAAAAAGAAAAAACGGTGGCTTTTCCAGTGAGGCACGTTGTTCAGGACTCACACCGGGTTTCCCCTACAGCTGTTTCTCCGCAGGGCTCACGCAGAGCAGCCCGGCCTCCCACGGCACAGCCATTTGCAGAGCGCGAGCCCAGCGCCGCGCAGCCCCACTCCCCCGCGGCGGCTCCCGCCGAGGCTCCCAATTCCGCGTTGCGATTTGCATGCCTCCTCCACTTCCTGCTGCAGAGCCAGTTCTGCAGCCTACCTGGGAGAGGAAGGCAGGCTGTCGTAAAACGAGACAGAAAAAGAAAAAAAAAAAAAAAAAAAANAAAAAAAAAAAAAAAAAAAAAAAAAAAAAAAAACGGCCGAGGAGGGAGTGAGCCGGGTGCACGCAGAGCCACGAGCGCGCAGGATTCGCTGCAGCCCCGACCCCGTCCCGCTGAGCTCAGGGCGAGCGGCCCTCAGCGCAAGGTAAGGAGTGCTGAACACACTGCGCTTCTCGGTGCCCGCCTGCAGTTAGCTGCTGACCCACTTTGTCTCTCGGGGGATGGTTTCCCCCTGCCCCCCCCCAGATTTCCCACCCGTTTTCCCTGCCTTTCTCCCTCTCGTGACTTTCGCAGATGGTCACAACGCGTTTCAGCCATTTCACTGCAGTCTGGTTTGTTTTGTTTTGTTTTCTGATCAGGAGAGTTTTTGGGGTAAGTGCTGGAAACGGACACGCCTGGTGTCGAAATGCTGTCCTGCCTATTTGCGTAGCTGCCTGGCAGTGCCAGGTCCCATCCCGCTGCCTCCCTGTGTGGCCCTACAAGCTCAAGGCAGCCTGATGCACTCCAGCACAGAGCTGGGGGCAGCCATGGGGGCATGGGCCTTGAGGTGCCACAGGGCAGCTCCCAGCAGCACCAGACAGGCCCTCTGACCCACTGAGAGTTGGTGGAGAGTGGGAAGAAAGCAGGTTTCTGGGCCCAGCTAGCGCAGCCCTCCACAGTGTTGGTATGGAAACGGTGGGAACGAGCCGGCGGCACTGCTTTTTAATTAGAGTACAATCAGCTGTGCACAAATGGCTCTGATTTCACACGGTAGCTGTATGTTTCAGGACGTGGGTTTCCAGGGGCTGAGTAGCGAAAACCGCAGGTCTGGGCTTTGCTTAGCCACCAGCTAGAGAGCAGAACTGTCCGGCCTCACACAGCCCACGCAGGCTCAGGGCCTGGCCTGGATGCTGCCATCACCTGCACATGTGTGCCTGTCTATCTCACCGGCCCCAACACCTTGAGGCAGAAAACCTGTTCTGTGGGTAGATCCCATGTGTGCCCCCACAGCCCCCTGTGTGCCTGGCCGCTCACTGCTGGGCACAGCTGTGACCCTGTGCTGAGCAGGTCCCTGGGAAATGGCCCGAGGCTGCATCAGGTCAAGGAGATGAAGCAGCATTTAGCACTGCAGTGGGTGCAGTGAAGGTGATAGTGTTGGGTAAGGACCTGGGGCCCACAGTGACACCTGATCCCTCGCTGATGTCAGTTTTTAAACGCTTATTTCTCCTTCATCAAACCCATTCGGCAGTGCCCTCTTCCATTTCAGACAGGCTCTGAGTTCCCCTGTGCTGCCTTTATTCATGGGCTGCATACGCTGTGGTGGGGTCAGCTGTTGGGCAGACTGCACTGCTGCCTGTGATGCCCTCGTGTTCTGAGGTCTTGTTGAGTACCAGCTATGCTTTGAAGCATATAGTACTTTTTTTAAAAAAAAAAACTTTTTTGTTTCCTAATCTTTCTAAGGAAAGCAGCAAGCATGTGCGATTATGGTGGCTGTCGGTGCCCCTCACCACCACCAGCAGCTTTAAAGCAGCAAGTGTGTGTGATTATGGTGACTGTCGGTGCCCCTCATCACTATCAGCAGCTTTTGAAGTTTGGCAGAGGGTACACGTCTGTGAGATGTATACATTTCTGCACATTTCGCAAAGCAAATGAGTGAGCGTGAGAAAGGCTGTTATCACGGCAGCTGAGGGAGACACGTCAGGTCCCTGAGTCTTCCCCACAGACTCCCACCACCCACGCACCCAGCAGCCCTTGCTGCAGAGGGCAAAGTGGTTAGGGGCAAGCACGTCAGCCTTCAAGATGTCGGAGATGTTCCCTTATTAGGAACTAAAGGCTCCAGCATGAAGTACAAAACTATAGGAAAACAAGTGTTTGTGGTCTCCAAGGGGACTGGCTCCTCTCAGGGTGGTCTTCCCCTGCAACTTTACTCTGCTGTTCTTGCCTAATGGTTATGTGCTTTTCAGACGTATTGGGGCTGTGGGATATCCCAGTTCGGTGTTATCGATGATCTCTAGAGGTCCCTTCCAACCCCTATGATTCTGTGATTTGGTGCCTATGGAAAATTAATCATCAGAAATGGGAGGGAAATAATCTCTGGAAAGTGAACACATTTTTTAAAATGCCTGTAAGTAGATGTCTAAGATCATTGCAGACATTTTCGTATTTCATAAGTATTGGAAAACTAGCTGGAAAACTGGAATTCTGCCTGTAGTTGAGGTTCCATCTTGGATGCTTTTTAAGAGTGTTGCGCTTCTAGTTTCTTAGTTCTTGTTGTCTAGAGTTCCTTTTACTCACGTTATTGGAGTGCACACTCAGAGAAGTGAGGAGATGCCAGTGCTGCAAAACAGAATATTATGTTTGCCAGGCAGGGAGGTGTGGAAGCATGTTGTCTTGTTTACCTAGTGTAAGCAGAGTTTCGTGCCATGGCTGCAACCATAGTCAGGATGGAACAGAGATGTTGTTTCCATATCACTTTTCTTCTCCCAGAAGACGTAAAAATAAACTATATCTGCCCTAGAGAGTTTAAAACCTGGGCTCAGAACATTACATCTTGCTTTGGTCTTGACTGTGGAGGGTACCCAACGGAGAGGGTAAGCATCCATGATGACAGTGGCCCAAATTCTTCATGTTGAAGTGAAGCTCCTCAACTTGTTTTTTCTTGGCTGTGTTCATTTAGGTTGCAGACTCAAAACAGCTCCCACATTTGCACTTAGAATGACTTGAGTGGGAAGGGATCTCAAACCAGTCCCAACCCCTCCCGTGGGCAGAGCTGCCACCCCCAGCTCAGCTGCCCAGGGCCCCATCCAACCTGGCCTTGAGCACCTCCAGGGATGGGGCACCCACAGCTTCCTTCACTGGGCAGCTGTGCTAGCACCTCACCGCCCTCTGAGTAAAGAATTATTTCCTCCTAATGTAAGCATAACACTTGCTCTTCCTAAAAGGATTTGTCTCTGTTTTTGTGAAGAAAGTTGTGTCTGGTGTCTCTGTAGAGAGACTTGATCTATTTAACGCGCTTACACTTATGTGACCCCATCTCAACGTTTGTTGCAGTCTCAATGCGTGTATCCTCATGACAGCTTGCAAGTTCTGCAACCAATTTCTCCCATCTTATAGATGGATATCTGCAGCTTAAATGATTCACACAAAGTACATAGGAATTGTTTGGAAATGAAGAAATTCCCATCAACCCCCAGCCCTTGTGATAACAAGGTTGCCTTGCTCTAAATCCATGTTATTTCAGAAATGTTATGGTTGGTGAATAAAAGAACCTTCCTTTGCCTGCTGTGCTCCAAGGAAGGTGAGGTTCCTCTCTGATCCAAATGTTTTCTTTTTTAGTAATGCATGCAAACAGATCTTTGATCAAAAGCGTAGAGATGGCTTTCCCCCTCTCTGGAAGTGGCAGGAGTGCAGATACGCTGTGTTGCAAATTTCCTCTGCTGTTTATTCACTGATAGAACTACTCTAATTAGAAGCAGATCGATGGTTAATATATGTGTTGGAACGGTGCATCCTGACAAGCCTGGGGAATAAACAGGATTCCTGGATGATTTTGCAACCAGCAAAGGAAAACTGCAGAGATGGGCCCCGGGCAGCCCCTTGCTTCTTTCAGACATTTCTTGGAGGAGTTTGGTCCTTGCTTCCACCTCAGGTTGTTCTTAGGTCTGTCCGCTCTGGCCTTCAGAAGAGTCTGTTCCCCTCCCCTTTTGCAGCTGTCCAGAGGTGGCTGCCACCAGCCTCATGCATGTCCCAGGGAGGAGGCATTTGCAACTCTCCCTCTGAGAAATGGACGAACTTCTCAGGGTCTGCGAAGCCTCACGGGAGAACTGGAACATCATTTCTACCTACAAACCTGCCTGGTGGGTCACTAAGCACCTACCCAGGAGGCTTTTTGCAGATTTGACACACATTGGAGAACAGCATGCATGAGGAGAGGAAGGAAGAGAAAGAAAGTGGATATTTAAGGAGTTCCCTCAGCATTTCTGAGAGCAGCCCAGGCTTGGCCGCTCTGTCCCTTTAGGAAGGGCCTCTTCTTTTTATTACAAGCAGGAATATAAGCAAAAGCTCCAGCTGGTTATCAGTAATCTCCTGCATAGTCATCGGTGCAGGGGGTATATTAAATTCTTGAAGCTTCCTGGCAATATTGTGGTCTGACTTGAAGCTGCAGTGCTGTTGGAAATGAGGTTGGGCACGATCCACATTCTCCAGTGGTCTCAATGCCAGAAAAGGGATCAGGCTACAGGTTTCTTAGGATATTGAAGTATGTTTACCCTAATTCTTCAACACTGGGGACTTAAGCAAGTAATTTTTCTGTCCACTCCTTCACTGTACTTGCAGGATAAGCCCTACAGAAAAGTCAGAGGAGACCTAATGAAGTTGTAGAGCATGGAGCTCCATGAAATACTTGGATAATGAGCTCAGTTTTGGATCTTTTTCCAAAAGCCAAGGATCTTCAGTAGTGCAGAAACAACATCCTGACACACTGTTGTTGGAGAAGGAATGTTTCTGAATCATCTCTACCATTTCCAGCAGTGAGGGGATTTCTCCTGGGATTTCCCATCCAAATACTGCAACTGGAATTTCTTGAAGCATGCCGCATGTCCCAGGGTTAACTTACCCTTGGGGCTGTCTCTACAGACAGAGCTCTTCTGTTCCAACAGCTTCCCTCACCAAGCAGAGCTATTAAGAGAGAAGATTTGTGAAGTCACTGCTCCTGCTTTGCATTGATGTCTCTTCTAAAGCCAAAGGGCCTTCAGTGCCTCCTGCCTCAGCCCCACAGGAGTACGGCCCTTCAGAGGTGTCAAAGTTCAACTTTTGCTGCTCAGCTCTACTGTGGCAGCAGCTAGGCAAAACAGTGTTTAAAAACCTAAAAGCTTTTCCAGGGAAACATATAGCAGGTGGAATCAGGTCTCATTTCTGGCTGACCAAATTATTTTTGCTCAGATATTTGGGGTAGTTTTCATAATGTTCAGCTTATGCTGCGCAGGAAGGAGATAAGGCAGTCATTTAAATGTTGATTGATGTAAGAGATAGGGAGGTATGTGCCCTTTTAGAGGGCCAAACTAATAGGAAAAACATCTTAAACTGTTCTGAAGTAAGCCATTTGAAGAATTTGGTAGCTTAATCTCTTAGATCTTAAACTCCCTCATCTGAGTAGTCAGTACACCATACGAAAACTTGAAAACAATGTTGTATCGTTTTGCAGATAGCCATTATTAATGATGGAACTACAAAGAGGCAAAATGCATGGAAGTTTGTATTCTCCAGAGAAAATTAGTGACTCTTAAATCCCATCTGGCACCCGTGGAAGTCAGTAGAGGGACCTCAGTTTACTTGCCCAAGCTTTGCACTGGGTTCTTGGTTCCTCTGCAGCAAATCTGTTCTTGTCATGGAGCTAAACCAACAGCTTTTGGATAGAGAGGATCTGAATTCGGCATGCTTTCTAGCATTTTGATCTGACTGCTTCAGAGGCCATTGAAGAAATGATGTGTATTAGGCCTTGCAAATTTGTTCCTGAAACGCTGTGTTTGTGTGTTTGCAGAGAGTTCTGCCGGCTGGTAAGGTGCGCAGACAACACGTGTTGCTCAAGGGGAGGAGCCAGACCCAAGTGCCTGCGGTTGAGCTTGCCCATTCTGTAGAGGAAGCAGCTCATTGGAGCTGCTCGATGAGGGAGCAGGGGTGTACAGTATGATTTGTGCCAGCTAAACGCAGGACCCTGCCTTCTGTCAGAGCAGCAGCGTGTTCGCTGTGCTGGTGTAGCTAATGGCTGCTCAGAGGACTTGTCTACATGGGAAAATTTCCCAATGTCATTATGCTGCTATAATTATCCTAGGAAAACTCTCCCTGTGGATGTTCTTATTACAACATAGGATGTGTATCTGGAATCTGTGGTAGATCTTCTGCATAGGTGGGTTTTATGTTACACGGAAGAAGAATATTTACATTGCAGCCCAGTAGCAATTTTTATCCTACTTCCCAATAAATGTTACACTGAGAGTTTTCTATGCCAGAGGTACTTCCGTGGGGGGATGCATGTCACTTGATCTGATCCACACAGACATAAAGCCTGGCTCTCACCCTGTAGAACAGGGCATGTTCTTTGCTTCTGTAGAGTATGGCTGTGGGAGCCACGGTAAGGGTTGTGCTGCTGCCTTACACCTCTCCATGATCCTGTTCTTAATGCTGTGGCTGTCTGAATATCTTCTTCATTTGAACTTTCTGTTCAAGCTACTGTGTGAAGCTGAATCCTTGGATCACTGAGGTCTCCTCAAACGCATTGCCATTTTGACTTCCCTTACCAGGCTTTCAAGTCAGATTCTCTTGTCAAACATTACCATTCCCATTGCTCAAGCACTTAGACCATTCTTCAGTAACGCTCCTACATGGGATTTTGGCTTCTTCCATGCAGAAGAAGGAAAACAGCTGGGGTAATGAGTCCCAGAATTGTTTCTGGGTACCCCATGTCAGGGGATAGCATCTGATGGGAGCAAGCTAATCTCTACCCCCATACCAGAGGATGAAGGTGGCTGCAGAGATCAGCATGCTGACATCAAATGTGCTGATCTATTTCTGTGCCAAAGTCTGGGAAGCAAGGGCTTGGATATGGGAGGCAGAACAGCTGTATCAGGGCGTTGCTCTGCTGTGCTTCAGCCTTGGTTGCCTCCAGCTCAGGGTGAAGGATCGGGGTGGTTTCCACTTCCTGCTTGAGCTTCTTCCCCTGCGATACCCTGTGGCATACAGATATGGAAACCGATAGTGAATGAACATTGTACTTTAAGCTTCTGTTGATTCACCTGTGAACTTCAGGAGTGACACAAAGCCCTTTCTGAGCAGCCCAGCAGGCTGGGTAGAACAGGGTACAGCAAAGAGAAATGAAACCATGCTTGTATTTTCCAAAGGTTTTTAGATTCAGCAGTGTTGTTTTGTTCCTACGTAAATGGGATGCTCTGTGTAAGCCTACAATGAGGCTTGTACTTCTTGTTCCAGTGGGTGAGTACAGCAAGAACACATCACTCACCCGTCATTGCTGTTGTCATTCTAAGCAAAGGTGGAGTACAGGCATCAGTCATCAGGGATTGTTTGGCTGGGCCAGACTTACTGACAGTATCCCCAAAGGGAAGGGAGGATTTTGATGTCTGGAGCCCAAGGTAATTCTGAAGAATGGGAAAAAAATAATCCAAACAGTAACCAAAGTCTCTAAATTGTCTTATAATTCTCAATAATTTGAAATAATAACTATGGTATAGTAGAATGGTTTAACTGGTTTGATAAAACAAACAGCTACGCTTGGAAACCAGCTGTGGATTTGAAATTGCACAGCTAGGTGTGCAGTGAAGTTCAGATCCAAGGGATCAGTACAAAGCTATTATTAGAAGGTCTGGAGTAAAATACGGCACGTGGTTGTATTCCTTGGAATATGCCTGAGCCAAATCTCCAGACTTACACAGCCTTCTCTTTTTTCAGGTGCAGAAATTACCTGTGAGAGACAGTTCACGTGCTTCTTTTTCCCCTTGTCTCAGCAGGAACAGTAAGATTCAGAAATCCCATAAAAGTGTCTGTTTGACAAAATGTGATTTCCAGAACTCTAACCGGCATTCCTTTTCCAGTCTCCGAGATAAAGTTATTTTGGGATTATTGCCTGTGTGAAACTGTACTATGTTCATAGCAGTACTTTCTCTTGTTTTCCAGTTTGTTGGAAAATTCTGACCTTGCAGTACGGCAGTCTACTCCCATTTCTCGTGTGACTACAGAACTGGGAAATGGCCTCTGTGTCAGGTTAGTGTATGTAATGATAACAGTGTGCTAGCTACACTCCAGCTAACCCTCCACTTAACTGCTTTGCCAAAAATTTCTGCCTATCCTTTTAAGAAAAATGTAACTTGAATATAAGGAATGCATACTGCTCTTCAGTATTCCAGCTCACAGTCGTTGAACAGTCACTGATAATAGGCATTTGTCTTTCTGGCAGTCAGTCTATAGTGTTTCTTCTCTGGCTTTTTTAGGCACTTTTGTGAGCCGAAGCATACCAGTGGAAGTGGATGAATCCGTGTTGTGTTCCCCATTTCCTGAACCTGCCTCGGAAGAGGCTTCACAGCCTTCTGTAGAGAACGTGGAGGATGTGGAGTGCCAGAGACCACATGCCAATCCGGCATGTCTGTGCAGGGCGCTGGCATGTCACCAGCTGGCTGCGGAGCCGGACAGCAGGCCGTGGTCGGAATATACCAATCCCAATGGATGTGGGCACTTCTGTTCCCCTGGTGAATCAATACTGGAAGCAGTTCATTCCAAGATGCATCTTTTAGCTGTGGACAAATCAGGCGCGCAGCCAGGACCGCTGCTTTCAGCTGATACCAACTCCAGTAAGTCAGAGCAGAGTTTGTCTGATGCTCCCGAGGACTTACTGGAGGAGAACAACAAAGGGAGTTCGTGGTCACAGCAGCCTTTGGGAAACAAACTCCCAGTGGAGGTGGCAACAGAGGATACGGGCTACAACTCCCAGCCCCAAGACATCATGGGTGTCAGGCACCTGGAGCTCCCCTTACCACTTGTGTCCATGGTGAACCCCCAGGACCTCCCAGGACCACTGATCTCCAGAGAGTTTTTTGGACCTGAGCCTCAGCAGCACCCCAGGTGCCAGTACTTGCCCCATCCCAACCCCTCTGCGCAAGCCCATGGCTTCTGTGGGCACCACTGTCTGGCAGAGCAGCACCTGCACGGCCCATGTAAGTAGCACTGCTCGACCCTGGAAGAGGTTTTCTGGCGGCATTGCAGCCATCATTCACTGAGCTGGCATATTCCTACTGTATTTCCTTTGCAGCATGCAATTATTGACATGTGTAAACAATTATTTGCAATCCATTTCATATTTCCAGGTTTTAGGGTTATTCAGCCAGACCGTCTGATGCAGAACCTCTGAGCCAGAAAGTTAAAGAGCTCGCAGTTACTCATCAAATAAAGGCTAACGTTTTTGCCTAGAAACTAGCCGTTGTCAGTCATGCTGAGCATACACAGCCTTCTGCCTGCTGTTACTTCATATTCTAGTCATTTTCTTCCTCCTTGCATCAGTCATTCTGCAGCCTTCTCTACTGACTTAATTCCTGTTATTTCCCTAGATTTCCTTGTGCCTGCTTGGATCCCTGAGGTTGAGATTTCCTACCAGAATCAGGACGGGTGGTTACACTTGATCTCTTTAAGCAGTATCTGCCAGCTCTGTGACCAAACTAATGCGTGTGTTTTATTTCTGTATGAAAAGAGTGTGGCATCCATCAACCTCATTTTTTCTGTTGTCAGCTGAAATGAAAGCTCATTACTTAAAATGGAGCCCGCTCAGCTGCTGGTGATTGTATCACTGAGCGCTGACGTGACTCAGTCAAGATGGGTGTTTTGGCTCTTGGAGGCTGCGACACAGTTTACAGCCTGCTATTAATTAGTATTCCTTTTTGGTCTCCGAGATTTTTATCTGCTATGAAGTGAGCTTTGAACATCCAACAGCAATATCATTGTTTTCATATAATTTATATTACATTAGGCTCAGGAGACCTTGACCAGTTTGGGGCTCGCTTTGTAATAAAAAGCTGTAGGCCTGTGCTGATAACCCTTCTTTCTTAACCTTCTGTTGACTCCGCAGCATTTATATTACATCTGTTTAAAGAGGTACACGAGAGTTGGAATATCAGAGCTGCAGTTTTCACCTCTGATCTCGGCACTCTGTAGCAGGGAGGGGGCTACAGATGGACTTTCATCAACAGCTACAGCTGAACATTTGCAGAACACCCTCTGTTTATCTGCCTGAACCTTCTCATTTCAGTTTAGCTTTGAGCAGACAAGGAGCTGGTTGCACAATACCTCTCACTGTTTACCTCCTCCACATGTGGGCATCGTGAGAACCAGGACATTTACTGAATGAGGTCATTTGTTTCAAAGCAGGAGCTCTCAGAGGCTTTCTTTAGAAAAATCACTGGTGTTTCAACCATATCCAGAGGACAAAAGGAATAAAAGAAACTCAGATGGCTGGAGCAGATTTGGTCAGGACCAAGAAGCTGGCAACTGCACGCCTGTTTCTCACTTGCCTGGTACGGCATAAATCACCTCCTGACAGCTCCTTGTGTTGCAGATAATTGCTGGGCAGTGGCAGCCCACAACAAAGCTGCACAGTTTGTGTGTTGCAACATGCCTCTCCCGGGCTATGTCAATAGCGTGGATTGTGCCTTCAGGCTCCGAACTGGTTCTGGACACCTGCTATTGGGGATACAACAGCAAAGCTACCTCTGAAGGCAAAGAAATCCTTGCAGCAATGCTGTGTAACCAGGGACCATTTGTTCAGTTACTTGGATATGAAAGCTGTGTGTATGAGGGCACGCGTGCCTGACCGTGCTGTGCCTCTGAGCAGCGGTGCTGGCAGCCATTAAAACTCTACAGCATCAGGCATGTCCAAAGGGCACTGGTGAGACTTGCAGCAGCCTAAGAGCCTGCAAACACCAAATCTCCTCAAGCCCTGACAGCTTTTCTAGAGCTGCTCAGGAGGAACCTTTGAGCAGATCCTACACTTTCATTTTTTATTCTTCCAGCCTCTTTCACCCTGTTCTGTTAGAAAATAAAGAAAGGGACAGGAAAATCTCCTAAAAGAATCCAACAAATAAGGTGTTGCCGACTCACAGAAATCTCTTTGTAATTGTGGGGTTGGTTAGGTGGTTTTAAAGTGCTGGCTTCTGGAGCTGCGTGGCTTCATTAAAGCTTTGTTTTCTTTTTTTTTCCTCCTCATTTTTAAAAACATTAGTCCTGTGGCTGCTAGGAAAAGGAAAGCATGACACCAAAATAGCTAAAAGGATTTTAAAAAACAATCTAAAGGGGGAAAAAAAAGGGAGTGTTTGAGCATTGCAGCTTTCAGAGCCGGCTCATAACACCATAATCATGCAGTGCTAATAAGCTGGACTTTGATCTGCGCACTGCAGCTTGAAAGTGTGCAGAGCTGCTGCCTAATGAAAACTGCAGGCAGGAAGACTGAAAAAAGTAGTTTTCCCCATTTGGGAAACAACCAGCTTACATTGCTTTCTCTTTCAGTTTATGCCAACGGTTCCACTGGACGTTAGTTATTAAACAGCATTACGTGTACACGGCCAGCAACAGTGAGATTTTTCAGAATTCCTTGAGCAAAATTGTAACTTTGGGTTTCCCCGCAGCCTCCGGGATGGCAGCTGGACCAGCAGCAAGACCTTAAAAGGTCAGCGAGGCAGAACATTCATACCGAGTGGAATAACAAACTGAGAGATTATTTTTTCTCTTTTCATTTACAATAATCACAGTCTGTTTAGCCTTACTGTTGCAAACTGATTTGTTCCAGGATTTTGCATCTGCTTCCATGAGAGTGTTCGGATGATTCATTTTCTCAAGTCATTGCCAAAGAGAAATTAAAAAAAAGAAAAAAAAAAGAAAGAAAACCAACAGAAATAAAACCACTGAGCCATCTTAAGTGCAAAGCTGCCCTGAATGTTTAACTGTCAGTTGTCCCAACAGCACAACCCGCTGCCGGGACCTGAGCCGTGTCAGATGTGGAAGGGACAACTTCAGACTGTAAATTACACCTTAGGCTTCCTTCTTTCAGTCTCAGTTTCCTATGAATGCCTCCAAGCTGCTCAGTTTCCTTAGAAATGAAGGAGGATGCGCCTGGAAAGGACTAAACACAAACTGAAGCAAAAATGTGTTGGCTGAAATGATAGTTGCTGCCTTTATTTTCTCACCTTCCCAGATGGCAGAGCTCCTTACCAGCATTTTGCGCATACATCACAGCCGCTCCCTCCTGTTCCCGGGCCCTGCGTCAGAGTGATCCGCCCGGCCCAGCAAGTCATCCCCAATTACTCGAACCCTCGTGCTGCCAAGGGCACTGCTGAACGACCTCCCCAGAGGCTGTGCTCCTCCCCTGGTCCTCCTCGATGCCCGTGAGTATGCCGTGGGGGCTGTGTGCTTTCAGAGCTCCTCTGATCTGATTCTCTGGGCTTTGTCCCATAATTCTGGAGCCTTGTAACGTTAGCGTGCCGGGGGCTGAGGGCTACATGTGAGTTTCCTTTATTTGCTGTTTCACACACAGCAGGAGCCTGACCTTACCCTGAAGGACTTCAAAGCCAGTTACCTGATACGCTGTCACAGTGCACCCTGAAACCCACGCGCTAAGGAAGATAAATGCTTGAAGGTTAAGAGATGAGGGGCTGAAAATATTTCAGTTGAAACTTTAGAGCTCTCCTGCTCGAGAGCAAAGGTCAATTTAGAGGCTCACTGCAGACTTCAGCTCTGTGGTGAGCCAGCCTGGGAGCCTCAGTCACTGGCTGTCAGCAGTTTCCTCCTTATCGCTTCAGTAGTGTAGAGAAAAATGGAGAAAATCTCATCTGACACTGATATATCTCTCCATTGCGTTTTGCAGCACTTTCTGTGATTTCTCATGTGGTAATAAAATGCATCATATCTAGCACTCTTCAGCTGGGGCTTTTTGACTATTTTTCAAATATTAATTTCCCATGCTTCCAGTCTCCCTCCCATTTTAAGTGCATCATTAACAAACGGGAAGCATCATCTATGAAGGGTTTTCTCCAAATTCGACTGCTGAAGTAAAATTGATGTTGTAGCTATTTGTCACATCTGAAAAACAGACCATTTTTATTTAACTGCCAAAATACTTCAAAGGTGTTAAACTTACAGGCATCCACATTTGGAAATCGTAGAATGATAGAATCATTAAGATTAGAAAAAGACCTCTAAGATCATCTAGTCCAACCACCACATGTAGCCTTTTTTGAACACCTCCCTGGGCAGCCTGTGCCAGTGCCTCATCACTCTTTCTGAGAAGAAATTGTTCCTAATACCCAATGTGAACCTCCCCTGCTGCAACTTAAGGCCATTACCTCCATATCCTATCACTGTTACCTGGGAAAAGAGGCCGACCCCTCCCTCATCACAGCCTCCTTTCAGACAGTTGTAAAGAGCAGATGTCCACATACATGGCATTGTCTTCAGAGAGAACTGGGAGAACAGGAAGGACTGAACAAGACGAACAGCTGAAGTACTGCACTGCTGTGGTCTGTGAAAAGTGAGGGCTGTAGCAACAGCAGAGATAATTGCATTAAAGTGTTTGAATGAAGACATAAAAACTCTGAGGAACAGCAGATATACTCTGCATTAGTGAAATTTATAATCAGGCTTTTAGTATTTGGCATACTTGTTAGGTAAGAAGTGTGGGGAGGATGTGTAAATTAGCCACAAGGCAGTTTTTGTGGCCTTTGATGAGGTATGCGTTGCTTTTCTTGGTGATCTCCTGCAACAAGAAGTTCAGAATATCTGGGGCCTATCCTGTGGCTGCATTGCTGGTGTTTGTGTGCTGGTTCCAGGAACAGCAGTTATGTGATGGTAATATTTGCCTATAGAGCATTTTGTAACAGAAAACATCTGTACCAAAATGAATAAACCAGATCTTAATGTGACAACAGAAAACATGCTGTGACCAAACTGTCATCATTCATTTAAGGAAGGCAAGGAAATAAAAGAGAGTAGGCTTGATTGACTTAAATATCACTGCCCTGTGGGGAAAAGCCCTCAGAGAAACCTAACGCTCATCCAGCAGATTCAGTCCAGCAGATTCAAACTACACCTCATGTAAGAATCGGTGTGTATTCTCCTTTCTATTGACATGAACTGTGAACCCAAAGCGTAGTGAGACAAGAACCGCTAAGCTTCCTAAAATACTTTTCTTTCTCTGTATTTGTTCAAGTAGAGCGGGTATTAGGCAAGGTCGCTGCAGGTCCAGAGCACAGATGCCCACCACAAGAAACCTTTGTGGGGCCTGCTGTTGCTGGTCAAGTTGAACTTTTTCCCTTTAGCAAAACTTTGAGTTTTGTACAAAAGCTGAAGGACGCCAGGCTGTGCTGTAGCTGGAGTGCACTGTACAACTATTTTCCTGCTTCTTGTGCCCGATCTCATGTGCAGCACAGGGCATTCTGTGGCTGTGCCATGAGCAGCTGAGTTGCCCTTCAGGCAATGGGAAGAACTTTTCTTAGCTAATACACAAAGTTCTTAGTGTGTTACTAAAAAAAAAAATTACCTGAAAAGAAGTAATTTATGTCCTCACTTGCTTTTCTTTGCAGAAACCAGTTGTACAACCAGCTACCTAATGGCCAGCTACCCCAAAAGGCGTGTGGCCCAGATGAAGCATGTTGTTGTCCTTCTGACAATTTTCCGTCTCCAGCTGCTGTCCCAAGACCTCTCAGTAACCCTGCAGCCAAGGGAACTCTGAGAACCAGCAATTTGCCGGAAGAGTTGCGTAAGTGGTTAGCAAATTTGTCCTGTGTGAGATCTTACAGAGCAGCCTGACAGCTTTAGGTGGGAAAGCTCCAGGGGTTGAGGTGGGGGTAACAACATTCAGACACAAAGGCAGTGAGAAAAGAAAATACTGGATGTCATCACGTCCGTACGGTGTGAGGGTTCATGTCTGGTGGAATGGAATTATTCCCTTGAATCCTTAAAACTTAATTGTCATTAATTGCTTGTTATTTTGTTTACCAAAAAATAAATACTGTTTAGATTATTCTCATGACTTCTTGCTAAACAAAGTGTCCCTTTGAGGCAGGAGGCACTGAAGCGTACAGTAAAAGACTAATAGCAAACAAAGCCCCAGGGATGAAGTATTTCTGCCTGTCCCAAACCAGACAAAAATGCCAAGTCTCGACCTCAGTTTCTCCCTGATCTGGTTAGAGGAGAGGCCTTTGGGTCAGGAGCCCACAGTGGGGTCAGCACACGCTCCTGCTGAGGTGCCTTCTCTGCCTCCAGTCCCTGAAACACTTCCACTGTCCAACTCCTCTAGGAAAGCCAGGTCTCAGAAGAGCTGGCTTCCTTCTTAACGCTGAACTGGTTGACCAGTAGGATATACCATAACTAACATCCCTTCATAGCTCTCCTGAGATCTCTGTTTTCCTTTATTCATCTTTTTTTTTTTTTCTTTTTTCCCCAATAAACTATGCAAAAAAGCCCCTTTCAGAAACCCACATTGTATCTTTCTAGCCTGAATGAGTGAGTTATGACGCAAGTTTCCAGTCATGTATAAGTTCCCAGTTTATCAGAGTCCCTAGGTAAAGGCATTACATGACAAAATGGCATCATTTGCCAGCTGGTGTACCTGACCAGAGAGTACGTGGCTCTTTAATTAGTAGAAAACTCCTTCAGTGTTGGCAAGGGCAGTTGAAGACATTGCCATCCTCCGACAGGCTTTCTGGCCTGTCCTACCCAGGAGCTGACGCTGCCTTGAGGAGAGGCTGGGCAGCATGCAGGAGGACTCCTCCAGCTCTCAGCTGGAGGTCACAGCCAGATGGCACAAGCTGGGAGCTGGAGCTCAACCTCACAAATGCAAAAGGGCTGGGGGAAAAGGAGCTTGGTTTGTATGTTCGTTTTGTAAATAGTTCACAGACATGTATGTGGGCAGAACCCACAGCACGATGGGAAAGGAGGGCTGTGAAAGTTGCACTCTTTGCATGGTGTATTTTAACACGTTGCATGTTGGTATGGGCTCTCTCTTAGGCAAGGTCTTCATAACCTATTCTGTGGACACAGCGGTGGAGGTCATGAAATTCGTGAACTTCTTGCTCGTAAATGGATTTCAAACTGCTGTAAGTATACCTTCTGGAGAAAATGACAGCCAGCCAGGGGGGAAAAGAGGCATTTTGTAAAAAAGTAGAGGGCACACATGTTCCAGTCAAATGCTTTTCTGTTTATCATTGTATTTTGCAGATTAAGGAGGCCACAAATGAAAGGAGCTGGCCTGGGTTTTAAAAGTTGTAACTTAATGATTTGCCATTTCATTTGCTCTTGTTTTAACTGAATTCTATGCTTTGAAATGTCTTTTAATAATGACCCTGGAAAATTCCATTTAGTGACACAGGATGGGCAATAATAGGAGGGTTTTTTTGCGAGCTATTCCATTAACATTGTCTCATATTTGATCTGAAATACCAATATTAAGAAAGGTCAGTTTTCAAGTTCATCTCATCCTAGAGCCTTTCTGAGATGCTGCTACGTCATTGGTTCTACAGATGTGAATACCCTTCTGCTAAAAACAGACCTGAAATTGGTGTATTTCACACGGCTTAATGAAACAGTCCATCCCGTGGTTTCTTTGCTTTGTTACACTTTTAAAAGGGATTCAAAACTCACTGGCCTGAAATGTCTATGTCCTACTGTCTGATCCCATAAACCTTCCAGATTTTCATTTAACCTCTTGTGAGTTGGCTTCTTTGTAACTACCCCCACTAAAGGAACGATCCGTAGAGGCTCTCGTATTCGGCACTCGTCAAGATCTTGATTCATATTTTCCTATTTCAAGCACATATGCTATCTGACCCCTCAACCTTCACTCTGGCTTCAATTCAGGAAAGCATTTAAGCAAGTGGCTATCATTAAACTGAATGAAACTCAGTGGGGGTTTTGCCCACGCTTATTTATTTTTGTGAATCAAAGAATTTTTCTGGAGACTGAAATTGTACTCCTCTCCTGCAGTTGTGTGCTATGGCCAATTCATAAGAAAGCTGTGGGCATCACGGAGGTACGGAGCGGAAGGCTCATTAATAGCACCTCTGTTGGACAGGCAGTTCTTGGTGCATGCTGTTGAAAAATAAATACAGCAAAATGGCCCCAAAGCAGGGAAAAAAATATGTTGGGAAGAAAAAAACAACCCTTGAGAGTGGAACATAATTCTTCTGTCACAAGCTTGGAGAAGTTAATAATTGCTCTGTTGGTCATGGTCATTGACTACCGGTTTCTGGGCTTACTGAGCATGCAGGGAAGTGAGCAGTGGTGGTTGTATTCAGTGCTAGGAAGTCCTCCATCTCTGCGCTCAGTCTAAAGCCTGGATTCCTGCATCCAGTGTCAGTGACCCAGCTGACCTCCCAGCTCACATGCTGAAAATTCAGTGTAATACGAAGTTAAAACTTGACGCTCGGTATATATCCTTGCAGCCAGGAAGCAGTGGAGCTTTGCAGCTATGCAGATAGAGAAGGTGGGCAGCTGCCTACCTTCCTGAGATGTTTATAGAGGAAAAATAAAATCCAGTTCATACATTTTCAATATCTAATATATACCAGCGTAGGTTGTTTCTTGTTCCAGTAAGCAAAAACACTGGGAATGTGGGGGCTGGCACAATTCTGGACTGCAGGGAGAAGGAGAGAAGTTGTACATTGTGTGTATGCATTTGTGTGCATGTGATGTTTCCTTCCTAAGGAAAGCAGGCATGAATGCTAGAAGCTAGCAGAAGAAGCAGGCACCTGGGAACTTTTTCAATGGCACCAAATGGGGAGGAAAAGCAAAAGGATGCTCACCACAGACTTTCATTCTCTTGCAGATCGATATATTTGAGGACACAGTACGAGGTATTGACATCATAAAGTGGATGGAACGCTACCTAGGTGATGTATGTAAAGGCAATTTAACCTTGTTCTCAGCAGAGGTGACCTAAGGAGAATGGTTGAATTATTGTAATAGTAACAGGAACTGAATTAAAATGCAGGATCCCACTCTGACCTTCCCTGCTCCTGCTGAAATGGCAGAGACCTGTGATAAAGGGCACAGGCAAATTTCACTCATTCCTGCTTCTTATGATCCCAAAGCTTTTTCTTTAAGAAATTAATTCCTGGCATTCCTCCCAAATTCCAGTGCTGGCTGTTACACTGACCCTGAAGCTGCTATTGGACAAATTGTTCCTCTATCTAATTTTTAAATAATGTGTTTCACCTGTGCATGGTTAAAATTGTTTCTGTATTTCATCCCAGGCTGTACAGTATGGCTCACATTCATGCTGCTTCTCATCTTTAGCTTCCATTATCTAAAACATGGGAGGGTTCTTCTGGATCAAACGTCTTATATGTAAAGTGGAATTTGGTATTCTGTTAGTCAGATGATGGGTTTGTTCTCATCATTTTGTGTCAGTCTAAGCAGTAAAGTTTACATTGCTGCCTGTGCGGTCTCTCACAGCAGCTTTGGAAGTTCAGAGGAGCAGAAAGTGTATATCTCCTCTAGGATCAAGCCAGGTGGGCCCACTACAGCAGCACAGCTGGACACAAACCACTTGTTCTGTGACTTGATGTCTCACCATGGGATGGCTTCCTTCAGTTCAGCCCTTGCTGAAAAGCTAACAGGTCTCTAACTCACAGCCTGGGAACAGGGTGACATAGTGCTGGGTTCTCCTGAGCCTGAGGGAAGAAACTCAATCTTCCCAGCCCAGCACTGTTTCCCTTTAAGGATTCCAACAGATCACCTTAGCTCAAATGCATGACCATGCAGGCATGGTGCCTGCTGCGTGCACAGCCAGCCTGGGGGCTCCACTGTGGCAATAGAGCCATGCATTTTGAGACTTTGGCTAGGACAAATCAGGCTTGAACTTACCGTGTATAATTGAGGTATTGAAACTGGACACCACAGTGAATTTGGTTTTGCCAAGAACGTCATTAACACTTAAAACACAAACTGGCAGAACTCCCATGGGGCTCCACAGTCAGTAGGAGAAACTGGGATGCACAGAGTGCAGTTCCCCGTGCCGTGTGTGGCTGTCCCCCCTGGAAATGTCCGTTTTCCTGCTCTGCATCTTTAAGCAGTTTCCATCTTCTAAACCTTTACACGCACTAGCACGGAACGACTCCTTGGGCACAAGCAGCGGGATGTGTGCACCCAAGAATGTCTCTGCAAACCCTCAACATCTGTAAGTGCTTACATGCACGTCAGGGAGAAGCAAAAGTAATTCTGGAGTACGTTAAGTCAGTACGAGGGATAATGGCTCTTTACTGTTTTCGACCCTGTGGTGGGGCAAATTCCCTTGATATTGCACAGAAGGAAAGAGTTAAATTAGGTGCCAGGCTGACTGAGAGCCACATACTTGGAAGCCTTACAAAGCCTGATGTGGCTGGGATAAAAGGCAGGCCCTAGGTAAACAAAAGTAGGAGGCTTTCATCTGCTGCACCTCTTCACTGGCCCACCATTAGCGAGGAGAGAGATTTCCCAGATAGGAAGGACAGCCTCTCCATGGAAACATGAGATCAGTGGGAGCCTGGGACTGAACGGGTCACAGCATGGGCGAGGAGCACTGCTTTCAGCCCAGAGCACGGAGGGACGGAGCTGCCAAGTACCCCTAGCCCTGCGCAGGCCTCAGCCCAGCTCTGCACACCTCACTGGAAGGGGACAGGCAGGAGGAGTCCGTGTGACTGAAGGCCCCAGGTGCAGTTTCTACAGACAGCCGCCTTCAGTGTCTATGTACAGAGAGCTGTGGCTGAAAAGATGCACTTTTATCTGAGCTGTTGGAAAACATTAGAAGATAACTTTTCTGTGTATGCACATACACACTCTGCGCTGATAAAAAGTAGCTTTTCATTACGGGATTCCAACTGGAAGCTGGAAGCTGCTAATATATCTCCTGCCATTTGGTTTTCCTATATTATGCGGTCTCGAGAAATAAAGAGGAGAACGAGCGTCTGAGTTCTCCTGCATTTCCTGCCAGAATGAATGAGATCCTCTCACGTTCGCCAAGAACATAAAGATCACTTAAAACACAAACTGGCAGATTTCCGATCTGCCTCCACCAAACACACTGCATTTCCCAATTTCATAAAAGTGCTTTTCTCCCTAACAGAAGACGGTGATGATAATCATAGCAATCAGTCCAAAATACAAACAGGATGTGGAAGGGGCTGAGTCCCAGCTGGACAGGGATGAACACGGCTTACATACTAAATACATCCACAGGATGGTAAGCAAGGACATGCATTTGCTGCTTTACAAAGGCTCCGTCTCTTCTTCTCAAAAGACAAATCTGTCTCCAAATGGCAGGTTCTTTGCTTTGTTTTCACTAATCCCCATAGTTAAACACCCCCCTTTGGAATTCATTAATCCTCCCTCTCATCAGCTCCGTATGCTCATTAACATCTGCTAAGAGGTTCAAGAAAGAAAAATCCTATTAAACACGCACATCTCATTCTTCCATATTCTTTATTGTTCCACGTTTTTTTCTTCCTTCACCTTCTCGAGCTGACGCAGCCCTGCCATACAGCCCTGGGCACAGCCTTATCTAATGCTCCCTGACCTTTCTCCCTGTGAACCAGTCCCTATCACTTTGTATCACTTCAGCCATCCTGTAACTGGGGTCTTCTCTGGGGCAGCACTAAAGCTGGCTGAAACACGGGGCTGGGGGCAAAGAAAGGCCAGAGCTGCAGAGGAAGGGCCCTGGTGATGCAGGGTGGCAGGGAGCTCCTGCAGGGTACGAAACCTATCTCTGTAACGTGCTAGGAAGCCCAGAGTTGTGCACAGAGCCACGCAGTTCATCCTTTGTCCTTGGGTTCGCAGTTTCCCTCCTTTCTCATTCCAGGCCCAGTTTAATCCTGCAGTCCCACTTCTCTTCACTGGCACCAACAGATGAGCTCACAGCAGAATTGTACTCTTCTCACTGTCCCTGGGAATCTGCCTCATTGTGCCACTGTCCTCAGGACACGGGGACAGGCCAAGCCCCAGCTTAACAAGGAACTGGGACACAGGGGACAGGCTTGGACACAGAGAGTGAGCGGGGGTCTTAAGCTGAGCTTCATTGATTCTAGAGGGATTTCATGGGACTGAAACTGCAGCTAAAACCACAGTTATTTTGTATCACAGAAGTAAATGCTCCAATGCTGACAGATCTTTCCTGTATTCTTTCCTTTCCTGTATCCTGTAGTAAAGAAGAATCAGATTAAGTGGCCAAACAAAACGATACCCAGAGTCCACCAGCATTAGATCAAATCACTTAAGAGAAGAGCAGTTTAAGTAAGCAACGAATGTTTTTATGCATAGGATTCAGCTGCATGCAAAGACAAAGCAACGCAACCTTCATCACAATAAATCTGGCTATTTGTTCTGTTGTAGATGCAGATTGAGTTCATACAACAAGGGAGCATGAACTTCAGATTCATCCCTGTGCTTTTCCCAAATGCCAAAAAGGTAACATACACACGTGTATATGCATTTGTCAGATCATTAGGCACATATTATTTTGATCTCGGAGCACCAGAAGAAACCTTAGAAACAAAAAACTCCTTTTCTTGGTTCCTAATATCCCACTGGTAATATTCCAGCTGTATTTTACATGAGAAGTTTACGGTTTTATGTACACACAAATAAAAGCATTTCATCCGTAATATAAATCAGTACATAAACGTATTTCTGATGATGAATGTGTAAGTAAAACTCCAATTGTCTCGAGCATTGAAAGAATTTCAATGGAGAGAGACTGTCTATCCAGCAAGCATGCTTTTTGTATTAACCCTTTTATAATTTTGTCCAGATGTAATGCCGACGAGTGGGGTGGGGGAGATTTATGGCTGATGTGAAGTGAGGATCTGGAAAAGGGCGGGTTGAGAATATAAAAATAAAGAGGATCATAAATATTGAAGTACTAGACCATTGCTTGAACTTTGATGGGCCCATCAAAGGCAAACAATAAGGTTTTTTAGGACTTGTAGTTTCATTTGCCTTCCTTACTGATTCATTTGAGAGGAACAAGTACATAAGGCAGTAGGTTCAGGCAATAGGTTCCCTTACTTTCCTCATGCTGAGAGAACCTGCTGGATTTTTACAAGGCCTGAAAAGGTAAATGGCTTCAGTTATCGTTGAGAAATGGCATTCTTCCTCAGGCTTGTAATGGATATTCCTGTTGGCTTTTCATCACTAAAGAGTGTGCGTGCTGTTTGGGTGGCTGTCACATTATCTGTAGCTACAGCTGCGTTTTGGAGGAGGGATTTCAGATTCTTATTTTTGTTTGGGTGCCCAGAGTTTGCATCCTAGCATTTCTGCAGTATGGTCAGAGTGAGTGTAGGGCTGTGAAACCCCACAGTACTTGTGGATTTTAACATAGCGTGAGCTCAGAAGCTTGAAAGCTTGTGAGATTCTTTGGCATGAGCGTTACCCCTGGTATTTTATGTCATTCTGCTTCCTTCACGACCACTGTTGGTCTGTTACTTGCATTAACTGTGCAGGTGGGAACTGAGCAGACCAGAGGCAGTGGCTGGTTTGGTGTTCTGTGTCAGCCTGGGAGCAAAGGGCAGGGCTGTTCCTGGCCTCAGGGGCTCCTGGAGTGGCTGCTTTGTGAGCAGGCCCTGCAGCTCACAGCCACTTGGCACAGTGACATTGGAGCCACAGAGACAGTTGGCACACAGGGTGCTAGAGCCTTCTTTGGGCCCCAGGGCAGACACAAGAACAATAAACTTACATTAGTTTTGGCTGAATGTCATGAGTCAAAAGCCTATTTAGCATATAGCGGCAGCACTCAGATAGTGAATGAGGAATTTCCAGGGCTGGTTGATTCAGCTGCTGCTATCAAAGCAGCAGTCCCCAGGCAGCCTTCCTGCCTGTCACTCCGCAGTCCACATCACCCTTCAGCTTTTCCAGGGTTGCCTGTCTCAGCTGAATTACGTGGAGCAGCACTTTCTGTTGCTGTTCGGGCTTGGTCTCCTTGCTCATGCTTGTCTTTGGTGGACCTCTGCCTGCACTAACTAGTGAGTTAGTGGAAATGTGACTGAGAACAGCTGAGGTGGTGAGTACAGCAGCACCGGGGGCTTGGACACACTGCAGTGACACAGGCAGCCAGGGTTAGATATCAGTGCTCGTAAAACCTGCACCATCCCAGGGGTGAAAAATGCCATATACAGTCAGAATCACAGAATTGTAGGGGTTTGAAGGGACCTCTAGAGATCATCGAGTCCAGCCCCCTGCCAAAGCAGCTCCCTAGCCCAGGTTGCACAGGTAGGCGTCCAGGCAGATGATTCATACCCTCCCCTTTTCTCTACGTGTTCACATACTGTTGTAGCTGACAGTGGGAAAGAGCAGGGAAGCAATTTGGGAGCTTTCATTTGGGGATGTGGATACTAGATGAGTTACTCTCATCTGAAGTACATCATAAAGCACTGATGGTATGTGAAAGTTAGCTGACCTTCAACGGGAAAGGGTCTATGTGAGCCAAAGAATGTTCATCAGGAAATTGAATAATGAGGGGAAAAAACATGACACACAGTTAAGGTGGAACTGGTATTTCCAGCTTTCCATCACACGCTGATAGAGGAAACGTGGGTCTTGCTGGTTCAAGGCTTGCATCAAGCCAACCAACACAAATGTCCCTCCCTGGTTTGGTCACCACAGACTGGAACACTAAGCTGTGAGTGTCCCATGACTGCTGCTGGCAGAGCTGTGAGCAGAGCTGCTCCAAGGCAGCCAGCATGGCTCAAACCAGGTTCCATAACACAGCCCCAAATGCACGGCCCTGCCCTTGGCACTAACACTCTCTGCCCTGTTCTTATTACTCTGATACATAACGTTATCAGACACCCTCCTTGCAGTGCTCAGAATTTCCTCCCTGCTTACAGATACAGATCTGAATTTGAAGCAGGGATGTAACCCTTTTCCTGTTACTCTCCGATCTGGTATGACAACTGCTGTCACGTGCTGAGGAAAGAGCTGCAGCTTGATGGAGTCCCCTTCTCATTTTCTCTGCTCTCTCTGGACCCAAATAACACACCTCCCCTGCACACCTCCAACGTGTTAAGATTGCTGCCTGGGTTGATGAGCGTCAGTGTACCAGCTTCACTGAGGAGGACACTCAAGGCAATTGGCTGTATGGCCAGCTCTGGCAGACAGCCCGCAGTCCGTCTCTGGGCACAGAGTGCCTCTGTTGTTACATCCCCACTTGCCAGCTTCTTACTTTCCATCCATTTCTCACACTAATTTCCATCTTTCCAAGCGTAACTAATGATTTCCCATGTGGACTTATATCACATGCTTTGCCAAAGTCCAGATGTGCTGGGTATGCTGCATCTCCTTCCTCCAAAAAATGTAGTTTCTCATCAAAGAGAAGTAGAGGTTTCATTTGGTATACCTGTGCTGCATTTTATCACAGCTCCCTGCTAAATAACAGGTCCAGAGGGTGGGCGCTAGATGCCTTGACTGCTCATTGCTTACCTTCGAATCACAGAATGACTGAACCCTTAGAACTGAAGGGACCTTTGAAGGTCATCTAGTCCAACTCCTGAAGGAACCTTACTGAACCTTACTGAACTGAAGGAACCTCACCTGCTTGCTCACTCTGGCTTTGTGCCGGCGCCTCCAGCAAGGGCTCTCCTAAAAGAAATGTCTGTCTCCACAGTGGGCATGAGCTGGTTTTGGTAAAGGGTCAGCCCCTGACCCTGTTTTAATTAAGGATAAGGATACAGCCCTCCTCCCCTCCACATCCACACTGAACACGCTGTGTAGATCCTTCAGCAGCTAAGGGGGAAACATGGTAGGGGCACCTAAATGTGCCCTTCTCTCCTCAGTGTTTATTTTCAGGAGCGCTTTGAAGCCTGTCATTGAGATCAGAATCCCTTTGAAATATGGTGAAATCAGCCAACATGATGGCAGTAAGGAAAGAGAGACAGGCAAGCTGTGAGATCATACAAAGTTCATTTATTTAGGAACCCAAATACAATTCTGAAGCCAAATTAAAATTTCTTGTTGTTACAGAAAGTGTCTAGAACAGACAAAATGAAATCTTGCTTGGCAGAGTCTAACGGAATCTGCAGAATTCTGGTACAGATTCAGGAGGGCTCGTGGGATTTCACTTCTGTCCTGTTTTTCAGGAGCACGTGCCTACCTGGTTGCAGAACACTCACATCTATAACTGGCCAAAGAACAAGAAGAACATCCTCCTGCGGCTGCTGAGGGAGGAGGAATACGTTGCTCCTCCAATAGGACCTTTACCAACACTCCAGGTTGTGCCATTATGAAGATGATCTCTTAAAGAACACGAGAAGCAGTTGTGAAAGGGTTGCTTTTGACAGGGAGCCAGCACTCTTCCAGATGGCTCTTTCTGATGACAGAAGACACTCTTTCTGCTTAAGGAATGGGTTGTCTTGGGTAGCTCAGGCTCAGCCTGTTCTCCACCACATCAAACGTCTATTTCTAAGCTGATGGGGCATCAAACTCTTTTCTCCTGGGTTTTTAAAAAACCTGCAAATGGAACCAATGTCCAACTTGATTCTAACATCTGTTTTTAACATATCCCTTTATTAGTCGATACACCAAACAAATACCAGAAATAATGTTGCAATAAGTGTAAAATACAAATTACATCCTCCTTTTTGGCTCGGGGGTTTCTTCATAGATATCCCTGCCTTGTACAGCATTATCAGGCAGTTACTTTGTACACACACTATGAAATATATTTGCCTTTTGTAAGGCTACCTTATACGTTGCGTCAGTTTTTATTATTGCTGGAAACAAGGAACGGTGACTGTTGAGTAATGCCAAGTTTTGCTTAGACTGTCTTGCACTGTCTTCAATTAGAGGACTCTTGGATCTGAAGCCTCTGGAGTTCCATTTCCTCAGAGCACAGCCTCTAACACCTTCAGCATGTTACAGCAACAGTCCACAAAAGGACAGCTAAATGTGTTACTGCATGTGCAGTCAGTCCCATGGAATGCTGAAGTACTTTTATAGTGGGCCTTTCGCTTCATTACTGCTCCTCATCCCTTATTTAAAACAGAGCATGTCAAAGAACAATTGCCATTTGGAAACCAGCGGTTGTTAAGAGAAATAACACTGACTCCTACAACTTGTATGCAGTACAGAACAATAAAATAATCAAAGATGCTGGAGAGCCGTGGGGTGCTGGCAACCGAGAAGGATCAGCGACTTCACATCTGCTGGAGTCTGAGAGTGTTTTTTGCAGAGAACATAAGCACTACTTTGGTGAGAGTTCTTTTCTTAACTGCTTTAACTTTGCTGAGATAACAGTGGACCCTGTTGGCTTGAAATCCTGCAGCCCTTATCGTTAGAGGAGTTATGCAAGAACCTCTTGCTCCGGTGCAGAGCACTCCGTGCCTGTGCAATACAGGCTCTTTCCAAGATCCATTATTGTTTGTTAAAGAATGACCCAAATACAGCTTCATGGCAAAGTAGATGCGTTTAGATCTCTGAGAAGTAAATTAACCAGAAGCTGATACTCCTGTTACATTGCCCAAAAGATTTAATTAGCATTCCACAAAGATCGTGCCAGTGTGTTGTGTCAATACAGGATGTGCTTCATGGTGCTCATGAGAAACAATTACAGAACTGCGCTGCAGATACCTTTGGTATGGATTTTCCTTTTGCATAAAGAGTTAACAGCTGCCTAAGAGAACTAGGAGAAGGGTGGATCTGGTGTTGTCAAACCTTGTAATTTTCATTGTGGTATTTGCTGTGCTTCTCCCCAGGTTCTAGAGAGAAATCCCACAGGGCAGCAACTGAGAGAGGCTCATACCCAACATGCTGGCAGTTCCCTGACAGGGCACAATAAACCTCTATTACGCACCAGCACTTCTTGCTAGCGACACAGGGGAGAGTGGGAACAGGGTGCTCCATTTTCCATATGATCCAATGAAAAGCTAAGTTTCCAATTAAGAAAATAACTTGCTCTTACATGGTGACGAGTCTAAAACTATGACAGAAATCCTTCTTAAAAGGTAACAAAGTGAATACAAAAGTGAGGGGGAAGAGGGGGACTTGGTTACCTAAACATTGGCATTTAGTGTCATTCAGAGTGCTGCACAACTTCAAGCTCAGCTTCCAGGTGCTGTTCTAGAAAATGCAACTTTCTTGCACTGGCACAGGCTGCACAGAGAGGTGGTGGAGTCTCCTTCTCTGGAGACGTTCCAGACCCGCCTGGACGCCTACCTGTGCAACCTGGGCTAGGGAGCTGCTGTGGCAGGGGGTTGGACTCCATGATCTCTGGAGGTCCCTTCCAACCCCTACAACTCTGTGATTCTGTGATCCTGTGATCCTGTGAAGTGCTGCTGCAAATCTGCCACTCCTGTGTGGCTGTCTCAGGTACTTTAACATATCTTAAGTATTTTAACACTCAAAAATAATTCTAGGACTCAAAACATACATTTTTTAGGAACGTGTTTGAGGGACTTGAGGTTGGAAATGCAGGATGTCATTTGGCAACAAGACCATGGCAGAAGTTGAACACACAACCAGCAAGGGCAGGGAAATCTCAGCAGGAAATAAACACAAGGGCAGGCATGTTCAATATGGAATGACAATGATTCTTGCAACTCTATGTAAACATAAACTAGGTCTGATAGCTAGAAGCGGAAAGGACAAACATACACACCTTATATTCCCATTTCCAGTTTGGTTTCTAAAGAAAGCATCTATGGATTAGCCTGTCACAAACAGCATCTGATCCCAAAAGACAATTCTTTCCACATTTGATAGGTAGAAGCTCAAATACAGAACAGAACACAATCACAGAATCATGGCATATCCCAAGAGGAAGGGGACCCACAGGCAGCATCGACTCCAGCTCCTGACTCCACTCAGCACCACCCAAAAGTCAAACTCTGGCAGCTTGGGGCTGTGTCCACTGCCCTGGGCAACCTGTTCCATGCACGCTGCTCTTTTGAAGACGAACCTCATTCCTAACACCCACCTGACCATATCCTCACAGCTCCATGCCATTCCTTCAGGTCCTGTCGCTGTCACAGAGAGCAGAGCTTGGCACTGCTCCCTGTGAGAGCTGCATCCGCCATGAGGGCTCTGCTCAGCTCCTCTGCTCTGGGCTGAACACACCAAGGGACCTCAGCCACTCCCCACTCACCTTGTCCTGCAGACCTTCACCATCTTTGAAGCCCTCCTTCAGATGCACTCTCTGCCCCTCTTATATCATGGAGCCCAAACCCTTACCCAGTGCTGGAGGAGAGGCAGCACAGTGCAGAGCATAGCAGGAAAACCCCTCCCCTTTGCCCAGCTGCAGGGCTGGGCCGGGTGCCCCCAGGTATGGTTGGCCCTTTGTGCTGCCAGGGCACAAGAAATGCCCCACAACGTACTGTGTGCCTACAGATTTCAAAGACATAGTTAGTACTGGAGAGCCCCAAGCTTGCCTGGTAGGAGAGGCAGCTGTGCGATTCATAGATTCATAGATACATTAGGTTGGAAAGGACCTACAAGATCATCTAGTCCAACCATCCTCCTATCACCATCCCTACCCACTAAGCTACTAAACTAACTAGGCGATGTGGGCCTCTGCCTCATCCTGGAGGTGCTGTGCTGTGCTGTGCTGTGCTGTGCTGGCCTGCCAGAACTGGCAGCACTGCGAGCTGAGCCCTGTGCCCCCCTCACCCACCAACCCCAGCCACAGCTGGGAGGGGGCTTTTGGGGTGCACAGTGTGGGCGAGGCTGGAGGGGAGAAAGCTTCAGGAAATGAGGCTGTGTTTGTTTTGCTGCTTACAAAGCCGCATATTAGGGAACCAGTTAAGCATTCAAAACGATTAGCAAGGCTGGGTAGTAAATTCCTTTCATCATTCTGGCTGTCATCCTAAAATATGTGCTCTAGATTTACCACAGATTTGCTTGGTTTGGGCCAGGGAATTTCATTAAGTAATTCCTGCATCATGTGATACACAAGGTTGCACTAAATGCTCTAGTGACAATTTTCATTCTTCTGTTTCAATGATCCCTGTCTGAAAAACAATGATAGCAGAATGAGGCAGAAAAATAAAGCATCGGTGTTGAGGAAGTACAAAGAGAGCCATCTATTTAACTGCTGCGGCATTTTTTTTTTAATTGAATAACAACTCCCAGGATCCATTGATCTTTACATTAGTTAGAGCGTCCTACAAGGACAGAAACCATGATGGGGAGAGCGTGAGTAATGAGCTTGCAGCCGAGTGAATCATTTCCCCTACAGCTTTGTGTTTGTAGAGAGACAGATGGTGGGAGCTGCGGAGAGGGAGAGGGAGGGGAAAGGCAGGTTTTTGCAAACAAAACAAGTAGGGAGAGGACGGTGAAAAAGAAATAATCAGCAGGTAAGGGAGAAGGAGAGGCTGGAAACACAAAGGCTGCTTCAAAACTAACACGCTCGTGTTAGAAGAGATTAGGGTTGCATGAAAGTTTAGGAAGGAAATTACAGAAAACAAGAGCATTGGGGCCGAGAGAGAAAAAAATTAACAGGAGCAGCCACAGAAACACATTTGTAGTTTTCTTAAGTCAGTTATTAACTTCATGTGTAAATAGCAGGGCAGTAGCTTCCAGCACGTGAGCATCCCTGCCCCTGGCAGGCACTGCTGCCAGCAGGAGCTGTGGTGCTGCAGGCACGAAGGCATCACCTGGAGTGCTGCAGAGGTACTGGCTGCTGCTCCCCACTGCCTGCACATCTGTGGGGTGTGGTTGGGAAACGCACTGCCCAGGAGAGCAAACACTGGGATGAGGGCAGCGTGAAGGGAGAGACAGAACTCGCTGAGAAGCAGCCTTTCCTGCAGGCTTGCCAGAACTCTGATGACATTATGCGTGTGAAGATTTTTTATGCCAGCCACCTGCGTGGCAGAAATACACTAGTAATGTTTTCATCCCACAGATAAAGCTACACTGGCCTCTCCAGAGCGGGGACCATACGGTGGGTCTGGTGCAAAGGTAATCCTACAAAACCCCGCATGCAAGACATGAAGTTTTGCCTCAAGAGCTGATTAGTCCTGGATAGACCATATAGCCTCCATCACTTGGTACCACTTAGAGCCATGAGGCAGACGTCCCCAGGACCAACAGCAGGGCGGGCAGGAGGCGGCCTGTGGGGTAGACCTGCCGCAAGGACCAGCTGGGACCCCTCCCCAGCCTGCCTTGGTGCCGGGCTGCAAGGTAAGGCTGAGGGAAATGCCAGATCCCAGCAGGGAGCTGCACCACCCTTCACAAAAGCTGGCTGTGGTACGGAAGGAGAGCAGGCCTCAGAGAGCGCTCAGCACACAGAACAGGTGCGCGCTATCTTGCAAAGCAAACATCTCTCTCGTTACTCTTTGGCTTTAATTTAACAGCTTTCTCCCCTGCTGTCGCTTCTGTTTAATCTGTGCCAGTGGCAGATGACAAAGATCCCCGTAGGCTGAGCTGAACGCAACGGTGCACGGTGACACCAGGGGTTCCCAGCAGCAGCCTCACACCTGCCCTGAGCTGTGGTGGCAGAAGGCAGCCATTTTGTGACACCTGCTCATGGTGGGAAGGCCTCGGGACCTTCTCCAGGCTCACAGGAGGGCCCAGGGAATCTCTGGCAGAATGTGGCTGCTCACAGTGAACCCCAGCAGGCTGGGTGCTGGAAAGGGGTGGTCCAAGTCCTGCCAGGGGACTTCCAGCACCCCACCCACAGGTCAAGCCAATAAAGTCCTCTCTGCTGTGTAACACCAGCCTCCTAAGGTGGAAAAAGTGCTGTGGGAATGCCCGCAGGGACCACAGAAGTGTGTTTTTCTGGGACTGAAGAAGAAGGTACTGTAATGCTGGACAAAAAATAATGATGAAAGTAGTTCATAATTAAAAGTGATCTTTAAAAAATCATGACCGCCACCACCTGCAGTGAGCTCATTCTGACTGTATTTCATTCTTTGGGTTTTCCACTTCTTCTATATTCTGGAAGTGCTATCTTTGAGGCTTTCTTCAAAGCTATCTTCTTCTGCTTGGCCTGACAGCTCTTACAACATGTCCATTCCATTTTTCGTCAGCTACCTCCAGTTCAAATCCACCGAACGCGATGCTTTATGACTGGCATGTTTGGCAGCGCAATGCTCTGGTGTGCCGGCCTCAGGATTTTCAGCAAGCAGCAGGTGCTGCAGTGTGCTGTTAAAAAGTCTGCAGTCTTCAAAGGAAGCAATTTAGTCAGAAAAACTTCTAAAAAGATAACACTGGTGGGGATTGAGCTGAACAGCCCAGGAGTAGCTAACGCATTGAAGATTCTTTCATCCCCATGCTGGCAGAGAGAACTCAGCCTGGCTTGGTACCGACCAAACCACTCAGGTTTGTATTTGGTAGCACTGCCTAAATGCTCAGCAGATACTGTGTGCTTCTCACTGACATGAAGAAATGTATACAGCCACATGCATGCAACACCCCTTCCAGCCTTCCTCTCAATTTTTTTCCTATAAACTGGTCATACAGAAACACTGAGATCCAGTCTCATTATTGATACATAAGCCATTTTTTTCTTTGATGTCTAATTAACAGCACTCAGAGGACAACCAACCATTTCTCTTTTAAAAAGATTAAAGATATCCCTGCCAATAATGATTCCAGATGTTTAAAAGTGTCTTTCCCCATGTACAGGGCAATGGATAAGGCACTGAGAAATCATATGGAAAAAGATTTCTCTCCACTTTACCACTGAATTGCTGCAGTCAGCAGAATGTTATCAACTCACTCTGCTCCAGGTTCCTTACATAAGAAGTGGAGATGAAGGCAAACCGGCCACTTAAAAGTTATTATTTGAGGCTTACTCAGTAAATACTATGTGCATACAAATAATTTTTGTATGTCCATTTTCCTCCTAATCTTATAACAGAGATGATTTTCCTGAAGCAGGGGCTGTAAAGAAACTGAAACAGCAGAAACCCAGTAGTAAGAACGTCCCAAAAGAGAGATAAGATGGGGACTTTAAATAGGAATAATAGAAACTGGGAAGAGAGACAGGAAGTATGATAAAGAGGAAAGCGATTATAAAGTAATCAAATCGAAGGAAGTGGCAAAACCAACCAGCTAGCATAGATTTGTCTTCATTTTGCTATGTTATATTTTAAATGAGATAACATAATTCAGCATTTTTAAAACACAGAGGAAAAAGACAGCAAAATGGTATTTTCCTTCAAGCTTGTGTGGAAACCAAACTACTGAAGCAGCACTGTCCCTGGGACACAGCCATGGCAGTGCCAACTTGGTGCACTGCTACATCAGCAGTCGTGACACTGCTGGTTGTGTCAAAACTAGACACCAGGTTTAAAGTACCTGGAGATCACAGATGAGGGGTCATCACCTAACTCCTCTGGCAGCACACTGAGTGAAAGCTGTCTATCTCAAACCCTTACATCTCTTGGCAGATGCAGGCCAGATTCACTGATGACTCCAGGCTGGCCCCAGGAGTAATGTACAGGTTGTATTTTAGAGCTGTGTTGGCTGGACTTGGTCCTGGACAAACAGGTTTCACTGTGCTCTCAAAGCAGTGCCTGGACAATGGCACAGATTTTGTGACCTGAGTCACTGGAGCTACCTGAGGTAAAAATGCATAATCTGCATCAAACCAGCTTGCTTTCTTGTTTCTGTCACCCATGTCTCTCACTCCTGCATGCTTCCCTGCTTGTAATGTCTTACTAAGTAGCTCGTCTCAGAACTATCTGATGCTTCTTGTTACAATAGCAATTTCCAGTACGAAAAGGCTATTCTGGAGATTTTGCATCAGACACAGCCTGTGCATCCCCACCTGAAAGCAGCATTCAGCCCATGATCACCCAATGCTGCTCTCACATGAGCTTAAGAGGTGAAAGAAGAGGTATACATCTCACATACAGTGTACTGCCTGAGAAAATGATCAGGATATTTTTACACAAAGGCTAGTCCAGGCTGTAGGAGAAATGCTAAGTCATGGCACGAAACAGCAGCTGAGCACCTGGTGGGACAACAGAGCCAACCCAGGGGAGCCCAGGTGCATGCAGTGTACTTGAGTGAGCAGAAGGGGTGAAGCCAGGATCCACCCCTTCTCAGACATCATTTAAGGGTTGACAGTGGAGGGAAAGCTATCTTTTTGGAGATCCTTGCTTACTGTTAAGTAGTTTTCCTTCCTTTGTTTCTGTGTCTACAGCTGCTGCACTTGGGCTTGTTTGCATTTGCTGCAGCTTAGGATTGTGCCACTCTGCTGTTATTGCTGTACTTTTTATTGTATTACACAAGCCAGTGTAGCTGATAGCAGAAAGGCAGGCATCTCCGTGCCCTTGTAAGATCCTGCCTGTGGATCTGACCGTGCAGTAACACAAGTAAGTGCTAGAAACTTGTGACAGGACTCAGTGAAATGAATGTTCCTGAGGAGGCAAAGCACCTCTCAACCTAGCAGTTCCCTATGACCAGAACAGATCCTCAGTATGTGCCAGGGAAGGGCATTTTATCTGACCAGCTGTACAGCATACAGACACAAGCCAGCATGTGTGCAAGCTCCTGACTTGTTGCATGAGCCTGAGCATTTTGAACCTGGGCACACACTGGGAGTTAGCAGGCTTTCAAGGTGCTCTGCATGAGCCTAGAGATTGATTGGCTCTTCTGCTATTCACATTATATATGCTACTGCCCAGTGAAAAGCACAGTTTCTGTTCTGATTTCACATGCCTCTGTTAATTAACCTCTAATCAACAGGTAAATAATTTCTCCTGTGTCATCTATCTTACAGTGCTAAAAACAGCTATTTACGTAGCTGCTTTGTGTCTTAACTCTACAGATGAGACGGCCCTTCTTATGAAGAGCTTACAGTCCAACTGCATGTGGGATTTGAGTGGCTAGCTAGAACCCTCTGCAAATTCTGTTGTTTCTTTGTAAGCCCCACTTCCTTTCTTTACATCTGAATTTGGACTGGGGATAATGAACTTCCTGTATCATGCACTGTGACACAAGGAAACCCATTGTATGCGAACCAAGGAAGAGTATATCAGTGAGTGGTTTGTAAGGCGGCTCTGATAGGCCTTGTTAGAATGACTTATTCTCAGAGTTTCAGTGGTTTGATTAAGTGGATCATGTGATAAGCACTCATAATGAACTTCTTCACATGCTGCCAGGGGAAGCCCAGCAGATAAAGTGCTTAATCCCACGGCATTGCCCTGTGCATAACAAACTGATTACAAAGATGGAAAAGTCATGCAATTCAATGGCTTTTCCTACTCAGGATAGCACAACAGTGTTACACAATTTTCTTTCTGCTGTCCCAAATCAAAATCTTCTTGCTACTAAATCCAGTTCATACTAGCATGTTCTTCCTCCCGCAGTGTGCCAAGCTCTCCATCAGCCAGGTTACGGCTGAATGTAACCACCTGCAGCAAGCCTAGGCATGCTTCTGAGTGATTTCTTTCTTATTAAAGAAAACAGTCCCCCTAGAAACAACAAACAAGAGCAGAGCATAAACTCCTGAGTAACTCCAGCTGGTTTGTTTTAAAAATAAAAATCTAGGTCAGCCTGAATCACCACAGGAGTAATCCTCATTTCACTACCAACAGTAGCAGAGGTCAACAAGCCAGTCTTGCAAGGGGCATCTCTTGCAGTTTTGGACAAAACCTGTGGGACTGATGACCAGGGTAAGACAACATCAGATGCGTTCTTTCTCTCTTTCCCCCCTCCCCCCCCCCCCACCTATGGTGACTCACCTGCTGCAGTGCCTTTGCAGAAAGCATCCTGACTCAGTGATGAAGTGGGATGTGATCGTTCCAGCCCTGTCTGCTGGGACAAATTGTAGTGCTGCTTCTCCAACACCAGTGCAGTATCCCTGACTCAGCTGCAGTGAGGGTATGAGAGAGGTAGTACCTTCAGGAAGGTCTTCTTCAGGTCCTGGGACTGAGATGAATGAGAGACCCCAAAGAGCTCTGCTCCCTCATCAGCGATACCTGTATGCTCCCATTGCCAAGGGCAACAACTTTGTGCACCAGGACCTGTCTGTTCTTCTGGTGCACCTCAAGAAAATGCGTGTGGAAGCTCTACTTGCACTCTCAGGTGTCAGGATAGAGTAAGTGACCATTTCAGCAGCACATGGTACTGAGGGAGCTACGTGGGCGGTGGGCTTTCAGGGCAGTAACTGGTTTTACTTGGTACTCTTACAACAGAAAAACAGTGATGTGGGCATGGATAATGCCTTTCCCCTTTCACTACCTACTGACAGTGAAGCTGGGACCTTACCAAGTGTCAACCTGTAAATACAACTGCAGTTTAAAATGTATTTCAAACTTGATATATCAGCTTTCCTATACAGTGTTATTAGCAGTGAAGTTTCCCTAGGTCATGCTATTCCTCAATTAATGAGATTGCACAGGTGTAATCAAAGGGATAATATTATACCAATCAGATTTCATCAGTAAAATGCTGTTTCCGGCTGTGATGGCACGGGGGGAAAGAAGGCCTTACCTTGATTTATGTTCCAGCTAATAGGAATTTGTATACATAATAGTGAGAAAAATGTTTTTTAAAAAATGCACTTTCTATGCAATCAGTAAGAACCAAGAACTAGAAAATGATGATACTATTAGATTCAGTCATCAGAGAATAACTTAATTGTAATTCTGTAAACCAAGTTAAAATCTGCTCTTCAAATTGTTTCCACTTGACAGGGATATCTCCTGGAAACATTGCCTTGTCCTTAATTGTGTTTTGGTATTTTGAACTGAACATACACCCCCACAGCATTTAACTCCCAAGTTTGGTATTACAGATTATGTATGGACATTGGATGTGAAACAGTTCAGGTAAAAGTCACTTACTCTTAATTCAGTTAAGTAACTAGCAATTTTAAAAGCCAGTGTTTATTTATTCTTATGTTTAAATCAGTGTCTCCCAAGCTCTGTGTGCCCAGTTTAAGAAACGGAATTCACCAAATTCCACAAGAACTATCAGAGATTTTTGTAAATGCGAGGCTTACTGGGCCTAGGTATTCCGAATAAAGAACCAGGCCACAGTATTTCATTTCTCACTCCCCTAGCACTGCATAACTCTGCTACAAAGCTGCACTATGAGATTTCAGCTTTTAAATTTTTAGCAGCTGAAGAGCATCAGTGAGCATTAAGTAAAATTTCTTTCAGACTTCGTAATCTTTACCATGTATTTTCCTTCTATGTGATGAAACAGATAAAGGTGTTTGTGGTTTAAAATGTGGACACTAAGCTACCTATGATCTAGGCAAAATTGTGAATTAGATCCTTTGGAGTATTACTGTGCTTTTTTACTACTCTCCTACATGCACATATTAAATACTGTCTACAGATTTCCTGTGTAGGCCTGTCCCCAGGGACTGAAAACCTGGTGTAGGCAACTCGTAAATAAAGCGAGTGAGACATGAGCAAGAAAAAGCATAGCATGCTTCTGGGAATCACTCCAGGAAAAGAAATGTGCAAGATGGCACATCACCCTACACAAAGCTGGCAAAGGTAAAATAACATTTGGGTTTGATCATTACAGAAAATAAAATAATTCTGTGTACATATGTATGTGCTGGTCTTTCACTGAAACCAAAGGGCAAAGGTAAGAGTGCAGTTCTGACTTACAGGAAAACAAACCTGCTGGTAACTGTTGCAGCTTATTTAACTGGAGTGGAGGATGATGCCTGGATTTGATCCCCAGCCTTCAGAAGGCCTGTGAATTCCCTGGAAATTTATTTCCCACCTCTGCTGTTCACCGCTTCTACAGCATGTGCTTGCTTTTAAGGGACTGTCTAAACTTTAGGTATACCTTTTCCTCACCAATGACTGTGCATGATTTTATATAGAAGTGGCATAAAAACACTGTAAAGAACAGAAGAGAAACAATCAGCTTGCTTTCTTATAATGGGTTTGGATGAGCATACCCTCCCATTTCCATCTGTGCTTTATTCTCTTTTGCTTGAGAGCAGGATATTACTTTTATTGGCACTGACACTCCTCAGAGCTTATTCTTTTCCTCCCCTTCTGCTCCGCTCTCATTTTCCACTTTTTTTTTCATGTAATATCTTTTAGTCTCCTGCATCCTCAATTTCCCACCATCCTATGCACTATCTAGTCCCCAGTTTACTATATTTGTGAGACACACTGCAAGTTCAAGCAACTGTATATCAGGTATGACTACAGAACAACTACAAGGAAATTACTACTACTTAAGGGATGAATTGACAGGAAAGACATCCTGCATCTATGCAGGTTGCAGACAGATGCTTAGTTATGTTTTGCTTGGCTGTAATCTGGAAATGTACAGAATTCTTTGGCAGCAGAACTATTTTTGCCAATTTTTATTTCTATGATGTCCTTATTTTTCCTTTTAGGGGGGAGGGTTTACCTTCATTGTGATTGCCTGGTAATGTGTTAAACATTTTACTTGAGTTTTTAAATATTTACACTGCTGTGCAGGTATAGCTTTAAAACAAGCTGTTTATGATTGAACATCCTCACACAATCAGATATTGCCAGTTTCACTGCACAGTGAACCTGCAGAAAAGCTTTTTATGCATCAAAATGAACGAAAAGTTCCTTATGCTATAGCAACAGGAGTTCTGGGAGAGGTGTATACAGATATCTGCCAGAGCTGAACATTTGCTTATGTGACTTTGAGGCCTCATACACCCACTGGGCAGATATAAGCCTTGAGGTTATATATCTTATAGTAACAGACTCCAGGTCATCCTATCTGACAAAAGTAAACAAGAGGATAAAACTCTTGTCAAGGATAGGGACTCCTGAAAGTTGATGAGTCCAGTCTGAGGAGGAAGAAGCGGTGAATTTACCTTGGCTAGGCCTTTCAAGAGCCACAGTTCAGCAACATGGAAAAAGCTACTGAGTATAGACTTCTGCAAGCTCAACTTCTTTCAACCTTTCAGCATTGGTGACTGCTCTAAAGCCAGAAGATAGTTTAAAATGTTATGTGCCGATTCCTTAAATGGATTCAAGACATTCTGTAGCACCATGAGGAAAATTTAATTGGCAAAGCAAATTAAATTTGCCTTTTTACCATTGAAGACTGAGTGAAAAGCAAGACTTCCTATTCTTAACAGCCATCCAGCACGGAGGCTAGGAGAGGGAACAACCTGAAGTCCAGGCATCAAACCATTCCTTTGTTCTCTGGCTCCAAATGCAGGTAAGTTCTTACATTCCATGAATATTCTATTCAGGAAGCCAGAACTCCTTTGGCAACTGGATATCAAAAATATAATTATGCTGAGTTCTACTTGATTTTGCCAAGTAATTTGTTAATTAGAAGGACTAGCAGGTAAGTATAAAAGGAAACAGTGATTCCTGAAATACTGAAATCATCTTCTTGTTGACCTGTGCTGTGAAAATGTCCATTCAGGACCATTCTATTTTGAGAAGACGCCTTCAAATGTTCTTGATTTCCTGTCTCTATTTTGAATAGGAATGTCTACTGAAACCTTTTACCAAGCTACTCTGCAGCCTAAGTACACAAGAAAAGAGTTTATGTGAGTGCTGTATTTTAATTACTTCCTGGCACAGACAGTAATGTCACACTCTCACAGCACCAACTCGAAGTCATATAAGAAGATGGCTAACAATCATGACAGCTTTTCTGTTGTAGGTATTGGCCATTGATTATGAAAAGCAGTTTACAGGTCTGACCTAGCTGTAAAGAGGCCATCCAAAAACATATGGTGATAACTGTCAGTCGTGGCTTGTATGGTGTCAAGTGTTAACCCATATCCTGTGAATTACTCATTTCCTACAAGAAATACATCTTTGCTACTATCATTTAACAAAATCACAACCACCTATTCTGCTTTGAAGTATTTGAATGCTTTCCAGTGTTTCAGCCTAGCAAGAGTATTTCCCCTGAACTGGCAGTATTTTTAGGGTAAAATGAGGGGTAAGGGTTCTGTGGTTTGAGAAAGTTAAATATAAGTTCAATGTCTGAGCAAGAGCAAATCTCCTTGTGACAATGTGCAAACTGCTGGACTTCTGTAGCTGTCTCCATCAAGGAAAAAAAAAAAAGAGGGATGAATTGTTTAGTGCTTGTGAAATAGTCAGCTAATCTTCCCTCTTGATTTGCAAGAGACTCAGTGACATGCTTTGTTTTTTAATATCCAGCATTTGGAAATTCCATCTCCCTGAGTAAATAAGAGCACTACAACTACTGTCTACACTGTGACAGAACAAAAAGTCCTTTGGCCCAGATGTGAGCATGCTATATTCCGTACCTTCCCTCCCCAAGCCCTATCCACTCCAGATATAATATGGCAGCATGGACTGCCAGCTGACTGTTTGTGAGCATTTCTGGGCTAGTGTGCTAAACTACCAAGCTCACTTAGGCGTTCAGATGCCATCAAGCTCTAAAGAAAAGTCTTTGTGCCTGCATCTGTGGTCAGTCCTGTATGCTCACAGTATGAAATATGAATGTGTGATTTTTTTTCAGCAGGGTTCAGGTCTACTTTCAATGGAGTGCAGATGAAGGTCTTCAGTGATTATGTAAATGTACTAATTATGTAAATCTAGAAGACTTATGACAATTAGAATTAAGGCTGAGAATGTAAACATGGACCTTGTTATCTTGCACTTGGAGAAAGTGTTATTTTTCTGAACAATGTAACACATTAAAACCTCAATTCTAACACAAATCTTTACTAACAAATCAGGTTGATGGGTGGAAGGATAAAGGTTAAGCATAATTTGTTATTTACAGTTTTCAAATTCATATACAAATCCCTGTGTTCCGAGTGCTAAACTCTTATGCCCCATACATATGTTGTTTGTTTTACCAGATTACATGTGAATGAAAAGAACAGCTGTGACCTCCCCTTGTACTTTGAAAGGGCTCTGACGAACACAAACAAATCTAACTCAAAGAAGTCTTGAGTTCATTCATTCTGCATGTGTAAGGGCCTGCAGAATTAATCTTAAGTATTACATTCAAGATTAATCATGAAAAAAGCAGCTAAGGTAAAAAAAACAGCTGCGTACCTGTTTGTATTCAGTTTGCAGTTATCTCTTAACAATCCAGTTGTATCACCATGGTTTCCTAACCTGTAATTCATCTCATCATAAACATTTTTAAAAGCCCCTAGCTAAACTGAAATTGTGACTTCAAGTAATACCATTTCCTCTTTCTACAACGTTCAGTTACCTAAAACATGTTACTAAAATTTTTCTCTTTGCATACGTAGTTTTAACAGTTCTTTGGATTGGGTGTGATTTCTTTTTCTTTAGCATAATCACTATGCTGATGCAGGTATGTAGCTTATTTCCATGGGGTCACTAATACTAGCACAACTGCACTACAGGGTTACGTTGCTTTTATTATACCAATGATATGTTCCAAAGAGCTAAAGGTATATAAAAACTGAGCGTGCATGGCCCATAGTTAAATGAGGGCAAAGCTCTATGTAGTCTTAGAAGATTTAGCTAAAGTTGGTAAACAAAACAATCTGTGTAAGATTTGCATGCAACTAGAATACAATGATGGACATACTTCAGCACTCAGCACAATTTCTGATCATTATCCCTTCTCCATGCCTCCTTGACTGTATGCATTTTTTTTTTCCCAGAAAATACAATTCTTCTAATGATAGTGTAGTAATAGTAATACAACAGCAGCAACAACAGGCTGCTGAACTCAGCTGGAGACGGATGCTGCTTCCTCCCCACCAACAACACCGTGCTGATCGTGTCCTGCAGGGCAGCTGTTCTCAGCTTCTGCTAAACTGTGTGCTCGACATGGGATGTGGAAGAGATGAAAGTAAGGGTGCTGGGAGAGGAGTCTGGACATGAGAAATAGTGTAGTTTGTATTCTGGTGGGGAGGGAGATAAGGAAGGAAAATGAAGAGATTAATTCATAATTCACTGGCGTATATTTTTCATAGCCTGGGAAAGCGTAATGATTTCTTGTCTTTTGGTCTTCTTCCACACACTCTCTCTGCTATCTAGGCTTTCCCATGTGTCAAATGACCCATATTTCCTGAACTGTGCTCCCAATAAAGGACAGGATAAGGCAGGACAGGAGAGGATACAGCAGTGGGCTGGAATGACCTATGGTGTTCTGCGCTTTGTTCTTGAAACAAGCAGAGTGGCCTCCTTCAAAGCACTTGCTGTGAAATCTGCAGTCCATGACAAGGTTCCAGATCCTGGCAAGACACCTGAGTCAGCAGAGCGTGACCACCCAGAGTCTGTAATATCAGCAGGCACATCAGCTTAATTCTCAAAAGAATAGTATGAATGCATTTCTCCAGCCATAAGAAAAATGGCACAAATTTAATGCACTATGTTCTCCAAACGGTTACATAAAACCAGCCCACATTTCCCTCTTACTGTGGGGTGAATACAATCCTCTCTCTGAAAAAATTCTGCATCTGAAATAAGATGTTAATTTACAGGAATGATTAATAGCTCTGCTGACTGGTTAAAAATCCAGTTAGAGCAGTTAGGATATGATGGCTTTACAGGAACAGGATAAAGTTTATTTGATTTTCTGTAACTGAGTGTCCTCAGCTGAACCTTTGCTGTGCAAGGATTGTAACTCCCGCTGCAGTTGGATCAGCCTCCATTTCTATTTTTAGTGCAGATCTTGCTCCTTATTTAGTCCTGACTGCACAGCCAGAACTGCGTTCTCAGCAGCTCAGTGAAAAGCCTGCCTGTTCCATTTTAGAACTTTTCCAGACAAAAAGATGGGAAGCCTGCAGCTTTCCAAACAGTCTTATTTTTAAGAGCTTGCAATATGATACAGCCCGAAACCCAAGGGCTGAATGAATCCCTGCTGAAATACTATTGAATTTTCTGGAGTTTTATTCAGCATTAATTTGGCTGCTAATAGGATGCTTGGGATATTAAAGCAATAATAAGAAAAAACCTAACCCAACCCCCCTGCACAAAAGCAACCGACCAAACAACAAAAAGCAAAACACAGAAAGCCCTTCTTCACCGTAAATACTTGAAAAGATTCTTACTGAAACAGTAATAATATATGTCTGTCTCAAAATGCCAAATCTAGACAACATGCAATCTTCTTTAGATTCATAGCTCATAGATCTAATTCACTGAGGCAAGTACTAGCCAAGAAAGAAAGGAACAAGGAAAAATGGAAAACACTGAGTTTGAAGATTCTCTAAGTAGGGACGACCACACAGAAGCATTTTTCTGGCACTCGGCTGAAACCACTCAATTAACATTTTTGAGCAGAGTTTTCCCACTACAGCAAGAACAGATAAGAGTTGCTGTAGTTCTGTCTGCATTAGCTACGGTGCTTCACTTTCACTTAAGGTTTGCTTCTGCAATATTGTCTTAGTGATATATACTTAGGAAGTTATATTTGAATGTGTTGTACACATATTAAAAAAAATAAAAAAAATTAAGATGATTAAGGCTATTGTTAGGCTGTAAATACACAACCTACACTGGTAATACAAGTAAAATACATCCTTATCTATAGGTACTGAAATACGCTGCCAGCAGAGTGATGACACTGCATCTTATATACATCTATATCAAACACACCTGCAAACAGCATTTTATTCTACCCAAGGTAAAAAAATCATATCCTCACGTGCACAGATATTTTCTTTGATGAAATCCTAAACCCTTCCTTTCTATAATAAATTTCTAAGGAATTGTTATGCTAGTCAGGCAGTAATCACTGAATTCAGCCATCTTTATCAGACACGTAATGACATCCATCACCCCTCTTGCAATGGGGGAGATTGATTGCAGATGGAATTTTCCCTCAGCTTCCCCTGCATTCAGGCTGTTGACTAGTCCTTTTATGCCACACTGAGAACACAAAGGCAGATTCAAAAGAAAATTAACTGGAAGAGTAAAGGAATTAAAATCAGTGAAGGAATTGGTAGACTAACATATTCTTATTGTAAATTCAGGAATTTAATTAGCCCCCAGTCAAACACTGGACAAATCACAAAGCCAATAGAAAATGGAAAGGCTATTAAAAGTAGATATTCAGCAGATCTGAATTTACATATTTCATGTGTCTCAAATGCCCAATTCATTCTGTGAAAATGGGGGGGTGTTCCAAACATAAGAAGTCAGGCTCATTATCTCGATTTAAATAACACAAAGCTTGAAAGAGAGAAGTTGAATGCCACAAGAAGCAAGTACTCAAGATCACTATCTCAAAGGCAGGAAGAAACTGAAAGGACTGGAAGTTATCAACGGAAAATAAAAAACCCAAGTACTTGAAAGCCTGTTTATCCTAGCTGGTATCAGGAGTATTGTACCTTTGTACCCTAAATAGAGACTATGGAAATTTGGCTAATGAGGATATGCACTGTCTTGGCTGTGGTTTTCAGCACCACATACAGAGCTGAAACTTAACACATTTAGGAAAAAATAAAGAGAAAAAAGTATACTGGCACTGCTAGATGTCAATGCTAAAACCAGGCCAATAGAGCAACATTTACAGTGCACAATGAATCAATTTACCTGCAATTATATTCTGGACATAATTTTTAATAATAAAAGTGTCCGCTGAATCCATTTGGAAGAAAAACTTGTCTAAGGGTACACTGCTTTGTTTTTAATTCGACACTATGAAGAGGACCCTAACAAATGATGAGCACTTTGTGTCTGATGAGAAACTCCTTCTGTATTTTGTTAGGAATGACCATGTCTGTGTTTTGAGTTAGGAAATGTGCACAGCATTAAAATAAAATTATTCAAGTGCCATTTTAGCTTAAAATAAAGTAGGTCCCTTTGAAGTCAGCTTTGATGACCAGTTTTGTTGTTGCTCCTTTATTTATTTATTTATTTTCGGTGCTTTAAGAGCATGAGTCTGTTCCCTCAGCACCACTTAATCACTGGTAACTTTCATGGAGAGCAAACAAAAGGCCTCTTTTATTTATCCATTATGTTACTAAGAGGTGAGAACAGCTTGATGCAAATGAAAATCATTAAAGCATTCTGCACTGCCATTAACTGTCTGAATATCTGCCTATGCAAATACAGCACACAACCCAGTGAAACTGCAGCCTCACGACCTACCGCATTGAAAATCTATGCCTCATGACTCTCTTAACAGTTAAAATACTCCGTGTGACGTACTTCTGTAAGCACTTGGTTTGGATGGGCACGGAAATGGAGTGTAAGCCATTACACAGAAACATATTCTGTTTCAGAAACCCCTTCACCATGACTGGGCAAGTGGTAACATCAGAGCTACCTGATTCTTTACTGTGCTGCAGTATGAAGCTAAAACGTGGTTGCTCAGATGTGAACCTGCATGCAATTACACTCAGAACTTCACTTAAGTAAGCAGTCCCATTTAAGACAACATGAACGTATCATAATGCAAAACCATGAGTGGTCTGAAGGATTAGAGGCCTAATTAGATATAAAACCTACTGACTTCATTGTTTAGAACTTTGTCCTTTGCATAGCCACTTAACCCCGTGCAACTGAGCGCAGAACACCACTGTTCCCACTAGCACCCTACTCAACAATAAGGATGGGTAAATGTATGAAGCTGGAGAGCTCAGTCCCCCAGCAGAAGTAGTACTTAGCAACCAGAGTGCACAAGAACCTTTGTGTTCCTAAGAATTTTAACCAGAGACATACGTGTGGCAGCTTAGAAAGCAGGTTATAGGAGGCCACTTATTGTTGCACATTTTGTCTCCTTGGTGAAATTTAAGTCAGCCATCAGGCACAGATTTACTCCTGATAACTAAGAGCTTTACTAGACCTCAGTTTTCTCATAAGTAAGGGATATCTCACCCTCCTGTGGGGGACACACCTTTGTTGTCTACTCTTACACCACAGAACAGAGGTTAGGACAATGCGTTATGAACACTACTGATTTCTTTTGCTTAAAATAACCAATTTTTGCATCACTGCAAGGCAAAAAGCAGTTCTGTACCTGCTAGGGAAAGAAGAAATTAGGGAACTTACTAGTGACCCAGTTCTGGAGTAATGGAGACAAACTCAGGTTACTGGCAGTGAAATCTTTATCACAAAACTGGTTTAAAAAGTTGCAGATAGAAAATGTGGTCTTTCAACAGTTGTTTGGGTTTTTCTTTGCCAACAACAAGTGGAGGTTTTTTGTTAAGAAATCCAATTTCCTTCACTAAACAAATAGATATTAAAAAAAAAAAAAAAAAAACAAAACATAATACAACATCCTTATTCGTTGCAGTAGAAAAGTACAGTCTGTTTTCTAATAGATAGCAACTATAACTGCTATCTTCAGACAACAAAGAAAAACCATCAAGAGCTGCAAGGAAGATACTGTCTAACCAAAGACATACGCACTTTTCTCAGAGCACAAGAGGCCTTGGCACTGGCAGTTCTTGTTTCAGATGTCCACACCTAATGCTTTCCTTCAGAATGATACAGTATTGCAGACAAGACCACGACTACATTTGATTTACTGACTGATTCTCTTCTGTTTCCTTTTAAAGATAAAGAATGTGTTTAAAGCACAGTGTGAGAATGCGATCACTTCTTGGAAGGCTGTTCCCTCTCTGACCAATCTGATACACTTTCACAGTTATTTCTACAGTATAACAATTTCCTATTTTCCCTGTGTGCTAATAGTTTCAGTCTACAATCATTTTCTTTTGCAAAAAACAGTCCTAGTGAGAACACATCACTTAAGTATTAGAATAAAAAAATTCAAGTAAGTTAAAAGCCTATATTCTGTTCTGAGAAAAACAGCTAAAATACTACCTCTGCAAAATACCTTTAAAAGTAGCATAGGAAAAGGAAGGTGAAGGTGCTGTGGAAAGGGTGACTAAATAAGGCTCTATATTTTATGGATTTGGGGGCTAGTGTTGTTTGATGTTATTAGCCAAGCCATCCAGTTACCACTTTTGAAGGAAAACAGATATCACTGAATTTCTAACTGAAGCATCTGCAAGACTACTCAAGAGACACCACATTATAGCAAAATCAAGTCTCAGTCCCTTAACTGCACAGTTTCCAGAGTGAATGTATCTGATTTCTGTACCTAACTAGAATTTCATAACCACCACACAAGATTCTCTCCCTAGAGACTGGGAACAGTGTTTTTCCTTCCAACATTTCCTAATTTCCACTAACATTATCACACTGGAATAACAGATAAGACTTTATAAATTTGTGTTCTTCCTCATTTTGTACCTCCAACTGTATTTACCTCATACTTTAAGATATACAATGATCAATATACTAGCAAGAAAATCAACTTCATTTGCAAGCCTCCAAAATCACTGAGAGAAATCTGTGCGCTGATGAGGCTTGCATTTACAGTGTCAACCTTTAGCAGATAGTCCTTCTGTAACAGAAATGCTAAGGCAGAGCCTGAACCAGCAATTGAGCACCTGGTGGGAAAACAGGGCCAACCCAGGGGAGCCCAGGTGCATGCAATGTACTTGAGTGAGCAGAAGGGGTGAAGCCAGGATCCACCCCTTCCCCGACCTCATTTAAGGGTTGGCAGTGGAAACAAGAGTGTTTTGCTAGAGATCTCTGTGTATCTGAAGGAAAGTAGCTTCTTTCTTCTGTTTTTGTACCCACAGCTGTTGCGTTTGAGCAAGGCCTCATTTGCTGCAGTCCAGGATGTTGCTATTCTGCTGTCACTACTGTGCTTTCCACTGTGTTACACCTTTACACTACTGTTTGCATTGCCTTTTTCCCAGATGTGCCATCTGCCTACCCATGTCTAAAAATACTTGTAGTATTATTAATGAGCAGCTAGTATTTGCATCTTCAAATGGAAATGAGCTTTGATTTTTGGAAAGAGTGAGGAAGTGCAACCGTGTTAAGTGATGAATGTCACATCAAAATGAAATACTACTAATTGCTGGCTAAATATTAAATCTCTAGCAAATAGTTCTATCACATTCTGTTCTTTTCTGCATTTTAGAAGGATGCATTTAGATGTATACACACCATTTATTTATCTCCCTTCTGATTAGATATGCCCATTAAGATCTGTACTGGAGGAAACAAACCCCTGAAAGCAATAAAAAAAATCCCCTCAGAAGTGAGAAAAAGAGAACAGTACTGAGAAGTGCTTGGTGCAAGCAAGCACTTTCTAAATCAGGTTTCAGTAGTCATAAAAATAATTTATTTGTAGATGTGTAGATAAGAACACTATCTTTCAAATCTTAAGCTATGCTAGACTTAACCTTAGGTCAAGCATGTCTAAGAACGTTAGCTGTGAAGAATAGTACACTCCTAAGCAGTATCTAGTTTACAAAGAAACTCTCTTTCTAAAAGCCAAAACAAAATACAAGGTCCAAAGGAAGTCATCAGCTGTTATGTTTTCCAATTTCAGAAAAGCATTTGGGATTCTCATGAAACCTCAGAGACACTCAGAATATACTGGATGGATTACAGTGCTGAATGAGAGATGATTAGGCAACAAGCAAGGACTGTAAAAAAACCAAAACAACAAAAAAACCAAAACCAACAAAACAACTCTCTAGTTTAAGAATACTATAGGGCTCAAGATAAATCAGAAAGCTAACAGCAAATAAGAAGACTTCTGGGGAAAAAAAAGAGATGCAGCAGTGTGTATGTGTGGTGTCAAAGGAACTCTTATGAAGCCCTGTTGTCTTTGACATCTTCATTAACCTTTGAGAGGCAGCAATGTGGACAGCTCTGAGGACATGGAGGTATCTCAAAGTAATTATAGGGGCTAAAGTGCATAAAGAAAACAGCAAGATGAAGTTGAGTACAGGGAAAAACAAGCTACTGCTATGGAAAAGACTGAGAGAAATATCCTGGAATGTGTTCTGGAACATATTCAATAGGATGGAAATAACCCTTGGGTATAATATTTGTAAAGAATCTAAGGATAACAAGCAAGCAGAAACTACAAATAAATTTGTAACAGAATACCAACAAAGAGACTAACTTAGATTTGACTTGCATACTTGGAAGCACTGTATCCTGGAGCAGGAAAACAAAAGTTTCTCTCCATATAGCTTTAGGGTAGACTTTAGTTCACTTTCTCTGCGAACAACCAGCTAAGCACCTCAAGCCTCTTGGTGAATATGATGTTAATACCCTCTGGCAATTCATTCTGCCCTACACATGAAGGTCATATGGGTACCTGAAACAACGTAAATGGCTCTATCTAAACATAAACCATAAATTCTTTATCCATGCTCTTTGTAACCACACCTGGAGCTCACCAATGAGTTCTAGGCATATTACCAAAAAGATCTCAGCAAATTGGATGGAGTTCACATAAAAATAACAGGATTTTTTGGCAGGGCTGGAAAGACTCAAAAGGAAATGTTGCAGACAAGCAAATTTAGCTTAGGGTAGGCAAACAAGAAGTTCAAACTGGTATTCTCCTTAATATTCATCTTGTTCTGGAAAATTCTTTGAAAGGAAGATACACCAAGAAAAAAATTGAGGTGATAAAAAGGAAGACTTAGTTTAAATTTCATGTATTGTCTGTGTTCTAAACTACAGGTAATTGACTTATACGGTGAGGAAGAAAAAAGCTGTTATCTGGAGTAGCAATATCAAGTATGCACTCATATATTACAGAAGCCAATACTGACAGAGATGGAGAAAGCATTTAATAGGTCTCTGCCATCTTTGATTCAATCTTAAAGTACTTGAGGTTTACTCTGCTGGCTACTCTCGCTACTCTCCTATCTTCCTGGATAACAGATGGATTTTTGTGATAAACATACAGACAGAAGCTTCTTTCACTTTGCCTGATGCATGAATGGGGAATGCTGCTCATAAGTCAGACTACATGGCAGAACAGCTGATTTCACCGCTTACCATCTAGCCCCATTTTTGTGATTCGCAGAAACACATCTCACATTTTTAAACAACAAAAATTCAAATAACCACATGTGTACATATATTAAGCTATATAAGTTATGAGACTGATAGGACATTCTGCAGTTAGACTGCTTGGAAGTTTTCCATTATGAAATCTCCTAAATTACTTATTATTTCAATCATTTGGGCTATTCTCTTTGCACCAGACATATTTTTCAGTGGAGAGTTTAAGCTATTTATAATAGAACAAGAATAATTGTTTGCCAGATTAAAAACAGTTCTCACAGCTATTTACCTGAGCTCCATTGCATGGAATAGAATTTTCAGACTTTGATAGTGCAGTCCCTGTTTTGGAGGTCCGGCCTGCCTGGGGCTAGCAAATGGCTAGGGCCATTGTGACACAGACACCAATATGAGGATGTAGCAAATGGTGTTTATTAAGGCACAACAACTCTTTAAATACACAACCCACTTCGTCTACGTCCCTTAAGTGTGCATTACACGTCACCCATGGAGCAGGGGAGGTCCTATTGCATCACAACCCAATGCCCTGTTTATGCCTGCTACAACATCTCCTCCTCCCCGTGCTTGGCAATGCCTTGCCCCATTACAGTGTGAGCACTACCCACACCTTTCTACAATTTCTCACGCAACCTGTGATACTCCATCTGTTGGTCAAAAGTCTTTTCCATCATTCATTGCAGGCAGTTTTGCAAGTGTCTTATAAAGCATGGAAGGCAAATCAGAATACATACAAAGATTGCATGCCCTATTGCGAGAACCTTGAGCAATTGCCTTAACCACGAGTCCATTCCCCCAAACAATCCATCTAGCCAACTCCCCAAGGGATCACTCTCTTCTTTTATCTTCTGCGTATGTTCTTGCATCCATTGTAGTGGTTTGTGAATCGACACGCTGTGGTCACTGAGGTTAAAGCAGCACATTCCTTCAACGTCCTCACATCCATGTCCTTGAGCCAACAGCAAGAAATCAATAGCTGTTCTATTCTGTAGCAGTGCATGACGGACACTATTAAGATCTTCAAGCATAGCATTTAACACAAGCGTTGTCATATTGGCCTGTTTTGCAGACCAGCATGCCAGCCTTTCTATTTGAGTCAAGGCTGCTGCTGCTGAAACACCAGGCGCGAAGAATGAAGTGAAGATGTGTGCTGTGACGCTCCACAACTTAACTTCATCATTACACCCAGATTCCAGACTCACGTTGCGGCAATGCCTGTTAGAATGTAAGCTATGAGACGCACTAAGCCAGCCAGTGTGATTTGGAGTAAGCATTGTTAGCTTCCCTAAGTAGCATGGACCACCGAGGGGGTTCTTTGGGATACCCTGCCAAGCCCTATCTCCACAGATTAGGAATATTCCCGGAGGCAGCGCCTTAGCAGTTCGATTATTCCACGATTTCTCTCTGCTACCTGCACTAAAGGTAAACGTAGTGGTTCCATGGTGCTGTGCAATTGCCACCACGCTCTTTGCAATTGGTCCCATTAGGGTATCCCTCTGACCATACCCCCACTTTTTGTCCTTGACACCAATCAGACCAGTTTCCACGGAAATAACGGGTCGTATTTCGCGTGAACCCACAGTATGGACCACTTATTGAAAAACTCTTCATATTCATCAGGCTGACCACCGTCCATGACTTGTTGACATAGGGGTGGGGTATATCCCACCTTATTATGAAACCCCGTAACTCTGCTTCCGCCCCAGCGGTCCCATTAAAGTTCCCATCCAAATTGTAACAGGCAGTTGTATTACCTTCTTTGTGGCATGTGGAGCCAAAAACGACACACGTACGCATACCGCCTTCTGACCCGTTTTTGATCATCTGGGACCCTAAAATGTCCAATTCCTGAGGGTTCCATGGAAGGTATGATTCAATGATCGAATCAGACACGCCGTTTGGGTAGCCACGTCCATGTTGTTTTAACACTCAAACACTCAATGTGATTCACCATATAACCTTTAAACTCCTCCAACTGGTAACTCGTCAAACCCACCAAACAGGTACGAAAGGGGGAGTTGGCGGACTGAAGGCTAAGACAGAAGTCTGTTCGTCCCGTAAGGTTCGCCCACGTGACCCAGACATTATGTGGCTATTGTAGGAGGTGCACTCCCTCCCCCCCTTTTACCATAAACATCAGCAACATCGGAAGTGTCAGCAATACAGACGTGGTACTCCTCTTGATGAGTGGTTCCTGGTCTGATGGTACATCCTTGGTCGTTCGGGTGCTGGCTTCGGTTTCCCCTACAACAGATAGGGTGATGTAAACATGTATGTGTACATATAGGTGATATATTTATATTTTCTCTTGGGAAGAGGTAATATATGTAAGGTGTAAAAATAAATAGATAAAAATAAACTAATTTTGTTTTTACAACAAAAGCTACTCAAACACACAACCATTTTTTCCCTTTTACTGCTCTGCTTGCCAGTAACTCTCACTGACAAACATACCATTCATGCAAACAGTATTAATGTTTAAATATTAGATGTCATTACACAATTTTGTCTTTTATGGCTGTACTCAACTCTCACAGGCGTCTAGTTTTTTAATCACTTTGATTCTGCAGTACTGCTCACAAAACAGCTCTAGCAGTACTCCTCAATTATCTAAGACTTAATTAGTTCATCTTGATCAAATTTCACCCATGAACTTCTTTTCGTCATACACCCAGACACTAAATTTGACTTGCCACTATACTGCCAGTTGCCCTCTAACAACATGTGTTGCACTAAACTCATTACAGAACCATATAAATATTTTGTTCTTGACAATATGCAGTTCTCTTAGCATGAGAGGGAACCTCAAGACTTTCCTGACATACAGAATTCTGTCAGCAGAGAGCAGATCAATATCGCCTTATCCCTGGATCCAAAATTAAGCTTTTACTGTCAAATTTCTTCTTTTATGCATGTGCTGTTAATGAATGACATTTTTTACTTTAAAAAAAAAAAGAAGAAAAAAAAAGAAGATAGTATATAGTTCTGCTTTGTTACATACGTGAAAATCTTTATTTATTTTTAGATTTCAGAAGACATTGTTTCCTGGAGTACTTACGTGTTCTCCTGTGTGCACATTCACTGGTTGGTTCTTCTGATGTTAGGCCAAGGCAAGAGCTGAAAATGTTGGAGAAAGAAAGTTATTCTCAAATAACTTTAATTGAAACTTTTGTTTGAAATGTAAATTGATAAATACAAATGTGACCTAGGAAATAAATGGCTTAAAAGCAGTTTTGTATTTTCACATAAATGTTATGTATAAGAATTTATGCAACTTATTTACACACATACTGAAGTGACAGTATAACCTGCTGCAAGGTATTCTGTACAGTTAAGGTTTTATGAAATGAAAAGCATGGTGCAGAATGAGCTCTGTGCAATGGTGATGAAAAGCTCCTTAGCCTAATGACTAAATTGTCCATATCAATTAGAGGAGCCCATTATTGAAAAGTTCAGTGAACTATGTGCAGTTCTTCTAATATTCTGATCATCAGATGCAGTCGCACAATAAACGGCAAAGAACATCATAGAACCTTCTTTGGTAACCTCATCAACTTCCATAATAAAACTTGCGACAATGCACTGTCCTCCTGCTTCCACAGAGAGTAGAAATTCACTCCTCCATTTGTTAGAAATCTTTCACAGCTTAAATTTATTACAACCAGTTTGTAGCTAGTCATTCTACACCAACGCTGTTCCTTTGCTTAAATATTCTTCCTTTCTGCTTATGCCAAAGTTAGCAATATACTTACGAACTTGACTTACATTCTCTTTCATTGTTTGTTATTCTAGATTGGAGCCAAGTGATTCTTCTTGATAAAACAGGCTTATCATACCCATGATCATTTTCATAACCCTACTCTGCACCCTGTCTAATTTAAATTCAACCTTCTTGATGATGTAAAAATAGTCCAAATAAGATAGGACCAAGATTTTGTACAATCACACTGATGTATCACTCACTTTCACAGAAATAACCTGATGCTTTTTAGGGCTGACCCCCAGAACTTTTCCTCTGCCATTTCTGATTAAGGAGTTTCTACTTCAGAGCACAAAATTCTTAGCTATTTTCAAGTCCAAAACCCTGCACTCCATATGCAAGATAAGATATTGTGACACTTCTATTCAAATGCAAGCCAGACAATTCTTCCTACACATATCTGTTCTCCAAAATTAAGGTTATCAGCAACTATTACTTATACACTAAATAAGACATTCCTAAAGATGTTAAACTAGCAGTCTGCTTGTAGACAACTTCTAGTTTTATAGCCCCCTTTTCCTGTTAGAAATTCTTTATGCATCCAAGTTAATTTCTCATACGGTGCTATAATGAATCTTTTTCTCGAAGCACAAATTAAACCTAATTCATTTCCTTTGTCAGTAAAGTAAGTTACATTAAAAACAAAGATAAATTAAACCCCAAACAAACCCCCCCACAAGTACACCTTTAATACAGGAAAGATTTTTCTTTTATGCTCTTTCATCTTGCATTTTCTTTTTTATCCCATGTTTTATTTTTTCCCTAAGCCCCACATACACCAATTGGCCATAATGTTTTCTTGGGTTTTCCTTCAAACGTATTTGTTATCTTCCAATCATGCAGCACCATTCTTACTCTGATAGGTTTATTAAGAGTCTGCTAAAAGACCGCTTTAATACTTCAAGTATTTTCATGCTTGAGACAAGGCTGGTTTTCTCATTGGTTTTCCAGTGGCAAGACACTGTTGGTGTAACACCATTAATTAACTGTGTTATTGCTCTGGTTCCAATAGAACCCAATTGCATTATACTTCAGAGCCAATTGCTTTGCCTGTATGTCTTCACCAAGAATTATTTTTTTGTTAGTTCTTGTGAATTAGAATCTTAAGCACTATTTCCAAAGCACAGTTACCTCTACAAATGAATTCTGCAAACCAAGTGGTGCTTTAATCCAGTCTGTAGCCTGGGAGTTGCTCAGCTCCTTGCTTTTCATATCCTATGCTTAGGTTTTTATCTGCTGACAGCCACACAGCACTTGACTTTCCAGTGGTATGTAGCACGACAGGTATGCACAGTGCTGCCTCAAATTTTAAGAGTAGGTCTAGCTACTGGGAGCATAAGAATGGTTTCTCAAGACTATCATAAAAAGAATTTTCCTACGTACTTTGCCTATGATGACCTTGCCAATAAAAACAGGCCTCAGAAACACTGAATTCCTTGAAAATCAATAGGAACTCAAATGTGGGTACACAAGCCAATTATGAAGTCAGGATGTATAATATAAAATGTTACTTTCTGCATTATAATCTTATCTTGTATCACCCAAGTTCTTGTGGATTTTGCTAATATAATCAGATATTTGAAAAGTGTCTTTTCCCTGACCTAGTCAGTTCTGTCTGCTCATAATTGCATTTATACACTTTTTTGTGAACTGCAAATAACATTTTGGAACAGTTTTTCTAAGTAGGCATATAGTATGGGGTAAGAGAAAGAAGAGACTGAAACATCTTTTGTTAAGAAAAGTATAGCTGTACTGATTTTATTCTACATGGGCATTCTAACTTTGAAGATAATAATCATTTTTGGTGATAACTAATACTGCTAATACTCATTTTATTATTTTTTTTCTGTACAGCTGTTTAACTGCATGATTAGAAGCAGTTATATATGCAGGCTTGATTATTTTCATGCAAATACATGGCTGGCTAATGGGGAGAAGAGCTGCTGCTTAGCAACTGGAGGAGCAGAGAAAGGGGGTGCTTGCTTTAGAACAGGAAACTGAATAAAACCTTACAATGTACATGCAGAGTTTGAAGATACCAGGGAAAATGGGTGGCAGTGCCTGTAACCATGATGCTTCCTTTTGTAATTACTGATGTCCTAGGATGTCAGCATTTTCAGGTAATAAAGGATAAACTCCATCAAAAATTACACGTAGTAAGTGCACACACATATGCAAAAACAACAAATAAGGTAAGTACTAAGGACAAACCTTGACACACAAGTTAAAATGTAGGAAAATCAGGAAACAGACTTTGTTTCTGTCTAAACCAACAATGATATCAGCGCTCCTTAGACCTCAGTGACTCAAATTAGCGATCAACTTATGCTACCATAAACCAGCACTGCTGGAAAAAGCCTTCTTTTTTGCTCCCTGTTACTCAAACTCATCCCGTGCTCTGTCTCCTCCTCTGTGCAAGCACAGGCATTCCTACATTCATAATGAGGCAGACAATGGACCTGATCTAGGTTAAAACTAAGCCAACATTTTTAGTTGGATCACTTTTACCTGGATCAGCATCTGGATCGAGTTTAGTATGCAGTTATCCCACTACCAGGAGGAGGAGGGCAGAGGACCTCTCCTGACAGTGCTGGCTCAAACCTTTTCTGAAAAAACATTCTCATCCTGGTGTGACCACACATCCTTTGTGTGACTGCGAGAATATGAAAGCAGAAGTGCGCTCTATGAAATGAAGAGAAACTGAAAAAGAGTATCTCAGAGGAAGTGCCGAAGAGATGCCATCGTGACTAAGACTACCACTTGGATCACATTATTTATATCGAAAAGGAAAGTCCCTTAGTTTTTTTCTTAAGGTACCTCACAGCATTTTCAGGAACTGAAAGCTCACGTGGATGGGAAACTGGCTGCAGGTTAGGTATCAGTGTTTCTTGCCTCAGTCCTGTCATTTTCCTTTTGCAACAGTTCCTTTTAATTCAAAACACAGCCCCCTCTGATTTAATGAACAAAAAATGTTTAATCTAATAGAAAAGTGAATGACATGCTTTAGCGACTCCTGACTTGCACTTCTAAAAAGCAAATGATTCCTGCTATCTACACTACAATACAGTGGGCAACTGCTTCCTCTTCTGCAGAGCTGGCAGATGTGAACTCGTGCCTGCACTTCAAGCACAATGCTTGTTCAGAAAAAGCCAGAATGCTCAGCAGATTAAATGCCTTGAGTTATGTACCAACCCAGTTGAGGTGTGGATACCTACTGTGTTCTATTGCCTAGGTATATACCAACAGAATACAGCAGTGGAACAGTATCTCACAGAAGTGGACTTCTAGTGTTGTAGCAGGAAGGGGTAACACAGCACATCTGTCAGTGCTGAAAGCCATTAAGCAGTCAGTGAAGTAAGAGTGATGGGAAGACACGATGCCCAGGAATTCAGACAATTCAGGCTGACAGAAAAGACAAGAGCATGGAATGGAGTCCATAGTGAAGTTCTAAGGAAAATCAGGGAAATGTTGTATTTAAGCAGCAGTACCAAATGCATTCCAATAGCAACGGCTAGAAATACTGCTTAGCAACATGTTCCTCCAATGACCTCCTAGTGATTTATTAGTCTTCATGAAAACCAGGCGCGTCTAGAAGAATATTCTTTAATTTCCAAAAAGATAGTTGCAGCTCAGTTATACTTTCGGTATAGCAGTGTGGGCATCAATCCTACCGCAACTCCTCACTTCTGTGATGCAGGACTCTTGGAAGGTGAAGAGATTACATATTTTTTACTTGTGTTTGCATAAAAATGAGTTTCAGAAGGAAAAGAGGCAGGCCAGTGGAAACGCAGTGTACAAAGGGGGAGAGCAGGACAGCAGCTACCCTTAGAACAGACAGGCGAGCTTCCTGCTCATTACAGTGAAAAAAAAAAACAACGAAGGGTAGCAACTGCCTGGCCTGTCTTTTGTTTAAGTCTAAAACCAAAACATATGTAAGGAAAATGTGAAACAGATGTTCCACATATTGGACTTCTGTCATATTTTACAGATTTGTACATTGGTCTCCTGCCATCCAGCCCTGCACCCATACGGAAGAACGTAATTCTGGGTACATCTACTGATATTCTGCCTTTTTAAAGGCAGTTCTTACACACAGCCAACTCTTCTGGGGTTATTTTCCCCAAAGCCTCAGCTCTGAGACAAAGACACTACAAGAGGGAACACAGCTGAAGATGTTGGTTACCATTTTAAATGAAGACTCACTCTAAAGAGCCGAAAAATACAAAGTGAGTTGTCCTAGAGGCCCAAGGACCCAATAATGAATCCTAAAAACCCCCGATTTCCACTCAAATCGCGAACAGGGGCTGAGACGCACCCAGCTTCCACGGCTCTTTATTTTATTTATTTATTTATTTTCCGTAGTTTAACGCCGGTTTCCTAAGCGCTTCCCCACTTCTGCCGGGATTCAAGCAGCAAAGCGCCTCACTCCTCCCCCTCAACGAGTCAAGGTCGAAGGCTGCAGCACCCGGACACGGGCCCGACCTCCCCTCGGGGTGCGGGGCACGGAGCGGAGGGGCGCTCGGGAGGAGCGGGGCGGGCTGCGAGCGGATCCCGGCCCAACCCCCG
>VXAB01009753.1:0-114870 GCA_013399175.1 Odontophorus gujanensis | reverse complement strand
GCCGTTCGGTATCGATTCCGGTCGCGGCCGTTCGGTATCGATTCCGGTCGCGAATCGAAGTTTAAAACGAAGGCCGTCCTCGTTCGGGGGGTTGGACGTGCCCGCGTTCCTTTTATGCTCGCGTTGTGTAATGCTGACCTTGGGAATTAAGGTATTTCTGCGTGTTTTATTGACGCGTTGGAAACGAGGCATCGCTCCGATGCGAGGCGAGACAAAAAGCGTGGTAAAACAGCACAGCAACAGTGTGTTTCTTTCATTCCGTTCTAGGGTAAAACGTATTGTTGCTTTCATCGTTTTGTTTTTACGTTTACCTGCCCTCAGATCAGGCACAGAGGAATGTGTACCATAAAGGCCGCTGTGATCGGGAGCATCTACAGCTCCAGATCGTGAAGTGGATGAGTGGGATTAACGGGCACAGCCCTGGAATAGTGGGACCTCTCCTATTGTAGCTCTAATTTTGCATACAAAGGAGATATTATGTAATAATATTTATGTAATGGCACAAGTAGCTATTTCATTATTAAAAAATGTAGAGCCCGAGGTTGTCTGGCAGGTAGCAGGCTGTGTGTGTGCGTGTGTGGTTAATGCATTAAGGCTCATTTTCTTGAAAGAAAATGTTTGTGCTATACCATATCATGAATGTGGCATCCCAAAGTAAACAGCGAGGCAGTTGAGGTGTCTGGCTGTTAGGAGTGCAGCGGGAAATCCTTCGCTTCCCAAACCATCAACTTCAATATTACTTTGCATAATAGTAGTGTTTCTAATTCACGTTGGTTAGAAAACGCGTTTTGCTCTACTGTGCAGGGGAAGCGTGACTTGGCTATCATCTGCTTAGTTCCTTGCTGAACTTTTTAATGGCTTTTTTTTTCTTTACTTTTAATGTTTGTTAATAAGCTTCAAGAGCTTCTCACTGCATCTCAGCCTTTTATTATTTTTTTTCCCAATGAAAGGAGGCAAACGTTATCCTGTCTGCAGAGGTATTGAGGTAAGCATGTCATGGTCAGAAGCAGCATACCTGGCCTCAGAGAGAGGGCAGCTCTTTTCTTGAGAGTCAGTCATGTATGATCACTTACACCTGTATTAATTCTTTCTTGGGGATAAAGAAATAGTAAAAGCTATTTCTAATATACCATACAGGGCCTTGTTATGTGCTTTAGTGTTTGGTTTGCAGGCAGTGTGTTGCTTGTCTTCGCTTCAGTTGGTCTGGCTAGAAAAACCCTCTTCTCACAGGGCTTAGCATGTGCACCTTGCCTGCAGGACAGGTGTTCAGTTGCTGCGCTGTTGGTGTAGTGGTGAACTGCCATGCCTGTGTAGGCTGCCACACCTCTGGCACAGTGCATAACTACGTGAATCTGGTGTGCTTAAAACTGTGTGGCTGTGCTGCCCAGCTAACTGTGAGTCAAGTTCTGACCAGGCTCCAAATTTCACCTACTGAGTGCATGGAGATCAATTGGTGTGTGCAGATGATTTGTGGAGATGTTCACAAAGTTAACATCTGGCAGCACTGTGTCCAGTACCAGGAACAGACATTGGTTCTAAGAGCGTTTGCTCTTTCTACCCATTCTTCTGTTTTCACAGAGGTGTATGAATGAGAAGGTTTCCAATGTTCTTATCTTTGGCTTTTTTTTTTTAATTTATTATTTTTTTGTAATCCTGTGTTTAGGGATCGATTTGGAATGGTTTGCCAGTACAATCTATAAAATTGAAGTGGTTTGTGGTGACAGTGGTTGTTGTAGGTAAAGTGAGACTTCTGTTTAAAAATAATGGAGGAATGAACTCTTGAAGTGAGCTGTTCTTGCGATAATGCTTGGCAATTTCTGTAAGCCTTCTTAAGAAGGAATTCCATCCTATTCCAGAAGACCACGCAGGTCATCTTTTGGTATCCTGCATCTTTGCTTAGTAAGAGAAAGGCAAGGAATCAAGCTTCTCATTAAGCATGGGAGTCCATCTGCTATTTTCTGTTTTCTCATGACGTATGAAGAGTAAAACTCTGACTACAGTAGCAAATGGTGAAGTGAAGCACTACAAGAAATGCTGTTTGAATGCATGTTAACTGGTTAAGCCATTTCACTCCCATCTTAGCAATGTGGTGCTTGCAGCACTTTCATGTCTGTTAACATAATGAATTGAACAGAAGTAAAATTTGAGAAATACTGCAGTGCTGCCATGGGTGTTAATACTGTGATGGCAGTATTAAATTCATGCTTTGTTGTATAAGATAATAGATACTATTTGATATAGTTGTCTTTGCATTTTGAAAGGAGTCTCCTGATACAGCTATTTATACTTAAAACCAGTGGGCTTTAATTCACTAGGTAATGCTCAGCAATGAAACAAAATTTCAGTTGTCTTCTCAGGTAGTATTTCTGGTCTGCTGGCTAGCGATTTTTGTAAATGCTTTTTATTTAGAACTAAACAAAACGCTGAGAAATTGCAAGGCTTATTTGTAACAATTGGAAGTACACTGAAAATTGAATTTTCTGCTTATGTATGGTGTTCTCTTTAATTGGCGATTCCTGGATTGTCGTTCTTGTTGCTAAATTGTGGTATCAAGGCTGTGACTTATTTCTTGGCCTTTTCAAGGTCTTGGAGTTTTTCCTCAAGGTTTCACTGGCTGCCTTAATAGAGGCATGTGAGTGCTCAGTTGGATGCTTCTGTCAGGTGTTGTTCAACTGCTGAAAGACAGAACCAAACTGTAAATCCATCCATAAAGAAATCAGGGTAAGAGTACACGTCATGTTATGGGAGACATTAATAAATGAGCTGCAGTTGCTGAATTAATGGCTTTGCTGAACAACGCTGTGTACAGGTAGCTGAGGACATTCTTAAACCAAATACAAGACACCTCTAGGTATGTGATAATGGGTATTGTAAAATGTGTAGCCAGAATATTTAAAAGTCAGAATTCCGATTTGGGGGTGATTTGAGGCTGACATACCTGATAAATTTTACAGAAATGGGTATACATTTTGAAATTGCTTTAGAGAGAGTAGGCTTTTAATTGGCTAAAGAGGCTTCAGAGAAGGCAGGTTAGAAATGTATCTAAGAAAAAGTGGTGTGTGTTTGAGGAAAAATGTCTGCCGTCCTCAACTGCAGATATTTGTCCCTTTTTGAAGATTTCTGTATTTTATAATATAAAAATCACTGACTCACAAATGAATCTTTCTTCAGGGCAGCACAAAAACTCACCCAAATACAGCATTTCAGGTGGGCGGCTGAGTTTGGTGGCTTTGCTTTTCCAAAAAAAGCAGAGGCAAATGCTCCAGCTGAGATCTGGCTCCCTTCCAGCAGCAGTAGCTCTGGTATGACTCAGTGAGGGGGCCTGCTTATCTTCCCCTGTTTCTCCCTCCCCTTTCCCCCTTCTCTGACCTGGCTAGGCTGTGTCTGATCCCATCCCAATGTCTTTCTCTCCTCCCTTGCTGCTCGCTTGAGAAGGAATGAGCTCATCACAGGAACTTGCTGCTCTTTATGCCCAGCTTGTGATTAACTTTTTTCCTCCCTTCATTCTCACTACCGTTCCAGACACTTTGTCCAGCAATAGTCATTCCCCGTAGCCTCCTCTGTTCGCGATCCTGGCGTTTACAGCCAAGGATCATTCCAGATGCTGCTGTTTTCCATTTTCCAGAAGTGGGCATTTCTCATGACGAGGACTTCCAGGCCCTTCATTGTGAGGGTGTCAGGATGCAAACTAGGATACAGCTGCTGTGACCGTGACTTACCTCTTCATCATCTCCCTCAAAATGTACGACTCTTGATGGGGGTTGCTGTGGACTGCAGCACAGTCTGGAAGATTTTTGGCCTCCTATTTCTGCATCTTGCAGTGGCAGGTCTCTCACGCTGCTGCAGGACCATTTGAAAAATAGCTTCATGCTGATTTATTTTGCTTTTCTCCAGAAGTTTATAGTTCCTGTAAGATGTGAATAGTGCTGAAGTAGAAATTGAGGATTCTGAGATTTGTTTATGCTGAGATTGCTTTCTGTGTTCGAGTTTTGTTGGTGATGTAATTGGAAATCTTTAGATAGTAACTTACCTGATTTTTTTTTATTTTTTTTTGAAGGATGTATTTCTAGTGTGCTTCTGTTATGTTTTGGTTTTGCTTTGTGTTATTTTGTTTTCAAGAACAGTCTACTTTTTGAGGGATTTGTTACCTACTTTGCATGGGTTGCCTGCTGAGTTGTTTGAGCAATGAGGGCTGCCTGAATAAACTGCAAGATTCTGCTCTGCTGGTATGAAACTCATTAAGTAGCAAATTAAGTACCTGTGTGTGTGTGGCTTGCTTTAATTGTTTCTTAAATAAACCTTAAAATACTGTGACGAAGTTGATATTCTAACTAGAATCCAGACATCAGTTTAAAAACCGTTGTTCTGTTTGCTTCTTAAGGGTACCTGTTGATTAAGGCATTGAATATGTTCAACAACACTTGCGTAACTGGCACTGTGTGCCTAGGACCCCTTCAACAACAGAGACCAAAGTTTTTCACGAAGTAGCTGCGTCCATATGGAGTCTGATGCGTGACTTGGAATTCATTTTTATGCTCGGCACCCCTAGAAGCAGAATGAGAGCTTACCTTGGGTAAATCTTCCAGTTATCTTACATGTTTCTCACCAACCCAGCACGATTGTCCTCTGTGAAATGCTGCAAAAATGTTATGATATGCGTTCCAGTTCCTGCACAGTGGGTCAAAGCACTTTGAACCATGAACTTGCAGAGGCAGAAGTCCCTAAAAGCAAAAATGAATGGAAGAAAGTGCCTTGGTTCTTTACATGAGGTTGAATCTGATTCTGTGATACAAGTCTCGGCTGGAACGGCAAAATATGAGAGTGTATACAGGGATGTTGTGTGAAAGATAGGCATCCAGATAATAACTCACAGGTACTGTTTGGCTTCTTGTGGAAGTATCTTCTGCTTCAGTGACTGAAACAAAGCTCCTCAAAATAACATACTACACTGAAATCAGTTCTCTTATTTTTAGCCAAGTAGCACATGGATGTCACAACTGAGGTTGGCAGGATTAGGCAATATGTAAACAATCAGTGAGAAGCAGCTCCTGCTCAGTAATTTTTACAGTCTTAAGTAGACAAGATAAATCTGTGGAAGAAGGAAGCAGGTCTGGTAACACTGTGCCATCCATTTTTTCTGTTTCCAGTTTCAGACTTCCACTATTGATAATTTAATACCCTGTTTTTTCTAATTGTTGTCATTACCCTGCTTTTGTCCTTTACCCTTGATTGACCCCAGTGTGCCTCTGAGAAGGAGGATGATGACAACGAAGCTGACTGCCCTGAGAGGCAGCAGGAACGCTTACACTGAAAGTTTGGCCTCGCAGATGAAGCAGCTGAAATCTTTCAGTGACTGGACAGCATCACTGAAGAGTCAGTCTCATGTTAAAGGAGATCTACTGAGCAAAGTCTCAGGCCAATTAGCAGCCAACTTTTGTGTGATTTTGTTTTTTTGGGGGAGAGTTTGATGGTGGTTTTTTTTTCTTTTTTAATTACACATTATATATCTCCAGCTGTTACAAAGCCAGCTTCTGAAGAACCAGCATCTCCTCCCCTTCAGCTGTCATCATTTGATGCTGACTTGACAGTTGATGGACTTGCTTTTTCCTCTGTGTCACGTGTACTGTATCTCCATATTAAAATAGTATGCGTTTCTTAAGTTTCCATGTACGTCCTTCTATGGGGAGAAAATTGTTTCTCACATTTCAGGAGCGCATTCTCAACAACCAGCAAAGTATACCTGTGTTAAGAAAAGAATGTATTTGCTTAGGATCCCACATGATGTCAGTAACCCTACTGATAATACTGTGAAGAACTTAGTCTCCTGGCAGTGTGTTTGTTTATTTGTTTGTTTTGTGATACTACTCTTCCCAGTAAAAAATTCATCTGAATAGTAAAACAACATTCTTTGGATGCTGAGAAAAGTTGCAGTCGTGGTAACGATTATGATATTAAAGCATAGGCTTGATTCATGAGGTCCAGGGACTGGATGGAAAGATCTACCATGAAATCTGCAGTTAGGCTGTAATTACATTGTTAGTCATGATACCTGTGTGTAATGTAGTGAAAACAATAATTCTGAAGAATCCAGTTGAAGAATCAAATATATGGGTGTACAAACAAGCAGTGTTGTCCTGTCTGTGCTACAGTGACTTTTAAGAACCGGGATGAAACACAAAATATTGAAGAATCTAAGGCAGATACCTAAGTAGTTTGTGCTAGATGCTGTCTAAAAAGCCAGTGCTTTCATAGGCTTCATTCTTGCGTGTTTGTTAAGCTGCTTTTCTTTCAATGCTTTATTACAGAGCAATTATGAGGTATGTTAGAAATTTGTGAGCTTTTGGCAGAGTGTTTAAGTAAAACTCACACTGGCTGGGGGTGGTCATGTGACTTACTGGAGAGCTGTTTGATGTCTGCGTGCTCCAGCCTTTCTTGGTCCTGTGATTAGTGTGCAGATGGCCATCTCTGGTAACTTCTTTCACTACTCGTGCAGATAGGCAGCCCATAATGTTAACTGAGTTCATGTGTGTGACTTTGGTGTATGTCTTCATGCCTTCTCAGATTATCAGGTTGTGTAGTCTTCCCCCTTGGAGATCTCCAGAAACCGCTTGGATGTGGTCCTGGGCACCTTGCTGTGGGTGTTCCTGCTTAAGTAGGGGTGGGACTAAATCTGTTATTTGTCTGTTTTTAAGTTGGTTACACTACCTCTGTAAAAATTATTGGAAAGTTTTGGTGGTGTTTGTGAGCACCAAATGAGATTTGGAACGAGTGTTAACCACATGCACCATTGCCAGGTTTCAGTTTGTCCCTTAGTGACAAGTTATCTTCCCCAAAATTACAGAGAGAGTATGAGGAGTTACTACTGATTCACATTCAAATTGCACCTCTATACTGTTTGCTGACTAAACGAGTGTTTACTACAGCGAGGTTGTATGTCCTATTTTAGGTGCAATATCAACATGCAGTACTTGGTGTGAATATTGAAAGGGCTGTGTAATGTTGCACCTAATCCATAATACTTGGCATTACTCCTCAGGGGAGGTTTACAATACAAGTTTTCTGAGTTTTGTATAATGAGATGTATAATGAGTCGTTCATTTTGTGTTTGAAACTACCTAGGTGGTTTTCTGTATAGCACAGATCCTATTAAGCAGTGGGAATTGGAAACTGATTCAGCCCTCGTTTCTGCAGGTACTGCCTTCAGATCAGTAATGAACAAATTTTTATTGCTGCCTCCTCTATTATATTTATTATCCAGATGAGGAGATAATTTTGTGGAGCTCTCAGTATAGCAGATTTTATATTTCCTTTTAAAAAAGTTACCTATTTAACCTAGCAAAGATGTTCTAGCAGACTTTTATTGTAGAGGACTCTTACTTCATGTTCCTATACGTCGTGTCTTTTATCCATTCACCATTAAGCAAGTGCTTTTGCGGAATTCTTATTAATAAGCAGAGGAACTTATTTTATTACCTGTAGGCAATTAAGAGAGAAGCACTTTCTTACATTGAGATACTCTGACAATATTTTCAGAAATTATATATTTTAATATTTGAGCTGTTCAAATTAGTTTTGTAGAAGTGTGCCTTAACCATCTTTACAATTAGATCCAAGCAGGAGCAGTAAAAGCACAGCTGAAACTCACAGCAGAACTAGGTTGTTTCCTACAAGCATGGTTTTTGCCCTCAGTGTTCATGTTAATTAATGCACCTGAAATAGTACATACAATTAATGTTCATAGTGTTGCAGAATTGCTGAGGTTGGAAGGGACCTCTGGAGATCACTGGGTTAGTCCAGGCAGGGTCACCTAGAACACCTCTAGAGATTGAAACTCTACAGCCTCTCTGAGTAATGAGTTCCAGTGTCTGACCATCCTCACAATATTAAAAAATAAAAACAAAACATTAGTCTTTCAAGACTGAGTGGGATTTCCCATGTGTCAGTTTGTGCCCACTGCCTCTTGTCTGTTCACTGAGTGTTGAGAAGAATCATGCTTACTGACTGTCATCCCATCCCCAGTCCCCTTCTTCAGGCTATGGAATCCTGGCTCACACAGCCTTTTCTCAGGTATCATCTGCTCTAAGCCCTTAATCATTGTCATGGCCTGGCTCCAATATGTCCATACCTGTCTTGTATCTAGGAGCTCAGACCTGAAATCAGCGCTCTGGATGTGTCTTGCCTGTACTGAGGGGAGGAGAAGGATCACCTCCCTTGACCTGCTGGCGATGTTCTTCCTAGTGCAGCTGACAATGCTGCTGGCCCTCTTTTGGTGCTGAGGCCTGTTGCTGACTCATGTTCATCCAGGACCCTGAGGTTCTTTGCCAAGCTGCTTTCCAGACGATCTGCCTCTGGTTCATGCAGATGTTTGGAGCTATTCCTCTCCAGATGAGGATGTTGTTTCTCCCTTTGTTGGACTTCATGAGGTTTGTTTCTACCCACTTCTCCAGTCTGTCAAGGTCCTACTGGGTGTCAGCACAATCCTCTGGTGTTTAAACCACTCCTCCAAATTCTCTATCTGCACACTTCTTTTTGAGGACCCACCTGTTCATTGGCCAGGTCATTAATGTAGGTGTTAAAAAATACTGGCTCCAGTATTGACCTTTGGAGTCAATAGTCACAAGTCTGCAAAGGACTTGTGTTGACCTTTCTACAAGACTTCTGACTTCACTTGCTCCTAATTTCTGTAATTACCAGTGTAAGTCAAACCCCTTTTGAATTTCTCTGTGGTGTTATATTGTTGCCTCTTAGTTTATTTAGCACATCATCTTCCAGGGTGAAGGATCACCTGCTTCATTTCATTCCTGCTCACAGGAACGTTTTTGTAGTGTGTTTGTGTAGTGGTACAAAACTGCATGTAAGTCATCCTTTGACTAAAACCATGTTCTGTATCAGAGATACCATTTAAAATTGTCCATTGCTTTCCTCACTTGAGAAAAGTGGCATACGTTGTGAATAAAATAACGTAACTTGCCATGGTAACTCAGGGCATTCTTTATTATGTTTTTTATGTGTGGTTCTTTGGGAACTTATGTGTTCATATATACCAGACAGGTTTGCAAATCTGCGAATCCCATGCGAAGATGATCCTGGTGTCATCACAGTCCAGGTTCCTGTTTTCAGTTTGGTACAGAAAAAAAAGTAATAAAATCCAAACCAAACAAAAACTTTAGAATAGATGAGAAGTACAAAACAAGTTTTCTTAAGCATTTACAGATTGTGCCAGCATGTCAGATTTTGGTAAGCTTGTGTTCTTAAGCCAGCAGTTGGAAACCTAATCAAAGAAATAAATGGATGTTTTTAACAGCTGCTGTAATAAAAATGAAAGACTTAATAACAGAACCCAATTGTTTTAGGCAGTGTGCAGATAATGGTGGATAGTCCTCACTCCAAGAAAATTGTGTTCTCTATAACTGGAACGATAAAAGTTGTGGAAGCAGTGATATGTTATGAAAACAGATGGCATGACAATGTCGGTAGTCATTATTTTGAAGTGGAATTTTGTAAAAGAGAATGCCTGAATGAAAAAACAGAACAAGGGGAGGATGCGTTGAAAGGAGGGCTGGGAGCCAACAGGAATACGGAGAGCATGTGGGGTGAGGTCGGACAGAGGAGAGTCCCGGGAGTCAGGGCCATGGAAAATATTAATGTTGGATTTGCAACAACAGGGACCAGTTATCTAAGGCTACTCCCTTTTGGTTTCACTTGCTTTGGCTCTTGGGGCTGATGCATCCCCTGAAATTTCATACCTCCTGGCTGGTGGCTGGAGGTAGATGAGGTGATACCTAAGGTTTATTGCTTCGTGCAGTGGGAGAAGAGGAAGAAAACAAAGCCCCCAGTAGTGAGAACTACCCAGGGGTATAGAGCTTAGTGGAGAACTTTAATGTCTTCATGAGTACTTTGCAGTTTACAAACTTTTTTTTGTGTTGTTTACTTATGGAAATCTGTATTTTTAGGTTAAGTCTTGTGAAAAAGCAAATAAGACAAAATTAGAATATCTGGTGCTTGTGTTCTGGGTGTATCAGAGGAAATAAAATAAAAAACAGCTAAAATTCAAGTCTGACTCTACAGTGTGAAGCACGCACAAGTAAATTCATCTTTTGTTGGCAGAGAAAGATAGGTGGGCCCATGTAATACAGTTGTGTGTGTGGCAGATGTGCAAATAAAGATTGAGAAAGGGGTCATTTCAGCTGACCATCTCTTCAAGTGTTTCTCTCAGTAGTTTGCTCTTACATCTTATCTTCCATTTGTCTCCATACAAATCTTACTTGTTTTGTGTGAGCTCAGTTCATCTGGCTGGGTGGAGGGAACGCCTTATCGACACCGTGTTCTTTCCATGTTAGATTTTGGCTTTTTCAGAATATCATTTTCTTGCACAACTGAGTAACAACAAAGTATTTAATTCGATAAACAATCTGTAGCTGCCTGACTCATATTAGACCATTTAATTTCACCAAATATCTGAATTCCATAATTTTTCAAGGACGAGTGATTGCATTTCTTACAGTGCCCTCATGACTGGGGACTCAGTGTTTTGACAGTAGTGTGTTCATGGTGAGAGGCTAAAGTTTAAGCATTTGAAAATTGAGTTGAGGAGGTACAAAGGTGATGGAGAACTGGCAGTAAACCGTAATGGATTTGGCCATTTGGATCCTCTGCATGAGGATTTTCATGCGTGTGACTAAAAGAAGAGGGAGAACATGATGTGATACTGAGCGTGCTCTAAGAAGTTCAGGTGAGGATATTTCTTTGAAGTTCAGTAACCTGAAGTCCTGTGCCTTAGTAGGTAACTGTGATGTTGTAACGAAGTTGTAAATGAATTGAGCAATGCAACAGTTAACCAGGAGTACCAGGGAGCATGCTGTTCCTGTCTTAGTCTGGATACTCTTTAAGTGAGTGGAATACATTTCTGTATTACATTCTCTGTTACAAGGTAGAAAGATCTCTCATGCTACATTGTATCTGTTACCATTTAAGAGCCTGTGCAGGACTTAAACCCTTCTGAAAACCGTTTCATTCTTAAAACAGCCTTAAAGAGGGCGTAAAGGTTTTGTGGGAACTAGGTCAGCATTCGCTGGGGGTTTGGCTACCCAGGGTCCCGTGTTGCATGTGCTTTTTATTTGTAATCCTCTGTTGTTAATACATGTCCTTGACTCCTTTTTGTTTCACCTTTGCCCAAGGATAGGGCTTCTGGAATAAAAAGATGATTCATTGTTTAATCAAGTGTGTGTATCTAAATGTTGTTCTCCTGTTGCAAATAAAGCTTCAGCTATGACAGTGCTCAGAAGTATAGGTAGAATTGTCAATGAGTATCTTTTAATTTATTTTGAGACTTTGTGATAAGTTGATTTAGGAGAACATCTGATGAGTAAAAATGCATTATAATGCTTTTATCGTCTGAAGATAATTTGATACACAAGAGTCAGGGGAAGCACAAAGGAACATTTAAAACTGTGTAGTACAAAACTTTGGAAGTTTTTATATAATTTTAAGTGTTTTATGATGTGCAACATTGATGTGGAATTTTAGTTTGAGCCTGATGCAGTAACAGTAGCATTTCAAAAAACATGGCTTTCTGAAGTCATCCAGTTTGATTTTGATTTTGATTTGCTGTGGAACAAACACATGTTGCAACTATTTGTTAGTGATTTTACACTGGGAAGTCACTTAGAATTGTAGGGAATGGGAAAGAGGTGGGGAGAAATTGATGCAGTATGTCTGCAAAAGTAGGGAGATTTTCTGGTTTTGGCTTTATGAAGGCAGACTCAGTCTGTCACCCTCACATAATTGGGTTCTTCTTGTTAGTATGACTGTTCTAGAGCTGAAAACAACTTAATGTTGTGGGGTGTATTTTTTGCTGATTTTTATAATCTTAAATATCGCGCACTACACAAGCTTGTAGAATTCTGCTATGTCTTAGCTGACTAAAAGCTAGTACTGCTGCTAGTACTAGAGAGCATGTTCATGTGAAGATTGCAGGGACATCTAAAGACAAAAATACAATTCTGAATTAGAAATTTATTCTGTTTGCATTTGTGAAGTATTCTCAACTTTTCTGCATCCTGAATGTTATTATGTAGCAACAGTTTTTGTAAATTCCTTCAAATACAGCAATTTGTTACAGATACCAAACCATTCCGTACTGCAACCAGTCATTCTGACTATTAGCCTGGCTCTTCAGTATCTGTAAATTGTATTTGTTTAATGCACACCAGAGCCACTTTTTGTTAGAATACAGCTTAGTATAGCTGTTACAAATCTTATTATACGATTTTCAATAAAATTCTGGTGTTAAAATATAACAATTGCTTTTTTCAACTCTTCTTGCACTTAATTCGTAACTGGAAAACTCTGCAAATGTTGCACTGTACATTGTAAGCATTTCTTTTCTTACAGCATCCAGTGATCATTGGAGATGTGTTTCTCAGTGAGAAGGAAAATACAATAGGGAGAGCTAGCAAGTAAATCTTGGGCTCTATGAGTAGTTACTAGACTGACTGGATACAAGTACAGCCTCTTGTTGTTATACTTTGAAGTGGATGTTTGTTTTGTTGCTGCAGGTTTGTTAGAGAAAATGAAAACGTTTGGCAAAATATGCTTGAAGAAAGTCAGTTTAGAAGCCAAACAACCCTGTAGTTAAAGGTGATAATGTCATGTATGTAAAAGGAATGCCTTGTAGTAAACTTTTTAAAAGCAGTGCCGGATTCCAGATTTGGGCATATATATATATATTTATTTTTTTTTTTTGTCTCTTTTCTCAGTAGTCTTAAAAATGTAGTCTTGTTACTAGTGCCAGCTCAAATATGTGGGTGTCACTTCTGTTACTTGGGTGGATTATTCAAAGATAAATCTTCCGGTGTTGGTGAAAAGGACAGTGTGGTATGGTTGTGAACTGAACCTTACTATGGGAATTCTTGATGGTGTTCCAGCTAGGGAAAATAAATAAATAACAATAGCTTAAAATATCATGAAACCCCTGTTGTTATTACTCACAGAATACTGATTGGTTATTTTTAAGAGCAGCATTTTTCTTCCTGCTTGTAGTGCTTTTATTGCTCTTAACTTTGAAAGAAATGTGAGAACTAAGTGTAGTTCTAACTATGCAATGTCTTAAAAAATCGTTTTATGAAAGAAAATGAAATCAGTGAAGGGGGGGTTGGACTCGATGATCTCTAGAAGTCCTTCCAACCCCTATGATTCTGTGATTCTGTGAAGTACAGCAGCCATTTTAAAGCATCCGATCACAATTGTTTTTGTTTTTTTTTTCAAAGCACTGTGTTTTAAGTACTCTCTAATTGTGATGTGTAATGTCTTGCAATAATTAATACATAATATAGTGGAACTTCATATTCTCTGATACTATTTGCAAGCTTGGATTGGAACTAAAAAGAAAGAATATGTTGGCTTCTGGGGCTTCTGGTTTTCTTGTATAAGGAAGCAGTCTTTTTTTTTTTTATTTTTTTTGTTAACATGTTCATTTGATTTTATTTTTTTAATTTCTTGTTATATTTTACTTGACCAACAGAGTTCATCACCATGGTGCTTTACATATTTTACAAGGAGCAGAGCGTTTTTTCATCGGCCTGTATTTTACTAGCTGCCAGCCTCTAGAACAAGGAAATCTCTCTGTTGATGTTGGAGGCTGTCCATGTAAAAGGATAAAGCACCAAGTGCGGGAAGTGTTGTTTTTCTGGCAGATAGCTTCTGCGTACGCTCATCCCTAGCTCAGAACTAGACCTGATCAGAGAGAGTTTCTGACTGTGTGAGCTACTTGAAATCCAGCTTTGAATTCACAAAGCGTTAAGTCACATCTCTAGTGAAAATTGTTGCTGTTCTGTTTCTGTAGTTGCACAATGGTATCAAGAGCTCTTTGTTCCATTCAAGAACTTTCAAAATAAGTTCAGTTACAACTGGACGTCATTGCCTCTCATTGCTAGCTTCTCTGATTTATTCAGCTCAAGAAAGACTTATAAAAGCATCTCTCGAGAGGCCTACTGGTACTCGGGTACAGGCTTCATTACAGACAAAAGGCTTTACTCCAAAAAGTGGTTAGAATGGTGGAATTCTTGTAGTTTTTATTAAGATTTACTCAACTAGTTAAGAAAGCTGTGAAAATATGGCATTTCCTAATGTTGGTGAAGATTGTAATGGAAGTGGGAAAAAAAGTTCTCCAAAAGTGAGAAATAAACTGACATGAAAGAGACTGTACATAAAGTAAAAAGAGTTAAGACTCAGTTTCCATGAGTGAAAAGGGGGGGAGAGTGATGTAGCAAAAGATTCTAATTACTATTTACTATTAAAAGATTCTAATTACTATTTACTTAGAATTTGATTGCACTTTTTTGAGGGAGAAGGCCAATGTTTATGCTCTGTAATGCTTTTTAACAGAGATCTTGATTTCCTAGCCATTGAACAGGAGGAGCCACAGTACCAAGATTAACACGTCAGAGATGTTACATTTAAAGATCTTTGTTAACTTTCTGGTAGTAGGAAGTCGTGTATTATCTTTGTGTTTAAGACAGTTTTGTAGTATTTGGGACATCATGAAAATGGCAAGTGATAATTCCTAAGCTGTGAACATAGAGCTTGTCAGTATATTATCTGGCTAACATGGTTCCATCATAACATCAAGGCTTGATCTTTCTGAAGCGTGTAACGTTCACAATTCCTGTAAAATTATTGTACTTCTCAGTACATCCAGGAATTCCACTCTTGCAGCCTTGTTTGTTTTTCTGCCTCGTTAATAGAAATGTGCTAAGAATTGTGAGTTGGTGGTGTTTGTTGTTGTTTTTTTAACAGTAATTGGGGTCCTGTTTTGTTTTAATGCATAATTGTCAAGGGTAGCTACTTATTTGTAGGAGAAAAGAGACTGAACTCATAGTCTTACTTCTGCTTTGTGTAGGAGGTTACGTTTTCACTTCCTTACTGTCATAATTCCTGTATGTGATTGCTGTTTTTCTTGCAGTCATAAAACTTAGGCATTTTTTCCTCCCCTGTGGGAACTTCGTGTCCCAAACTAAATTTTACATGTCAAGTCCTGAAAATCTATTAGTAGCAAGAAAAATCAGAAGATTTGCCATATCAAACCACTGCTTCTTCAAGAAGTACATACCTAGTTTGGTCACTACTTTGTATTTTTGTTAGAGTTGTTATAAATTGAATTCCAAAGAGCAACTTGTTGAAGTTTGCTTTTCAAGGTTGTTTTCAGATTGAGGACTGTGAATCATGTGCAGAACCCTTGTGAGGACGTTTGATTTTTCTTTCTCTTAGTTATTCTCTTGCAAAGATTTGTATATATCATTTATTGACTACGTGGCTGTACTTCAATCTCAATATTGTATGTGCAGTTAAGGAAAGATTTTGTGCTTTGAAATGCTGAAGTAATTTTTAATTTGGCATGAAAAGTCTGGAAGCAAGAGTGAGGGGTTGAATGACTCATGTAAGGTCATGGAGTTGCTGAAGTCAGGTTCACCCCATTCTTCTTGCCTTCAGGTGTCCTCATCACAAAATCATCATTTAAGTCAATGACATGGGCCAGTGCCTCTAACAGTTCCCCCCCAAGATGTGAGCCTTCATGCCTTAATTTTGTGTGCAGAGTTGTACGACTGAACTGATGAGCAATAAAGTGGAAACAGACATGGTGGAATATGTACTGGAAAGTCACAAAACGAAGGATGTTATTAAAAAGCTGTACTTTGAGGGGAGATAAAGTTGACTGTGTGCATCAATTTCTGCTTATGTTTTTTTTTCTTTTTTTTTTAATGCTTTTCTGGTTATGCTTTTTTCATCACATCTACTAATAAGATTTTTAGATTATTCTGCACTGGTTAATTATTCAAAAGAGTCATTGCATGCCATTTTGTTTCCTGAAGATGTAAGTTTTGCTTGTGCTGTGCCTTCTATTATTTGAGACGTTTTCAGATGCTAGTCTGTGTATATGCTAGCACGCTTCCACCTTCTAAAAGAATTGTTTGAATGATAGTCCCTGACACAGTTTGGCTTACACAGTTCCTTTCTTTAACAAAAAAATCCTGGACAGGGAAACTTGGCAGACAGTCATATTGGAAAATAATAAACATGCCTCTGCCAGAAGTGTTTGAATTTGTTACAGTCATCTGGTCTGGACTAGTAGCTGTTTAGAGATCTATGAATAGCAACAGGAGAGGCAGAGGAGCAATTTTTCTACAGGCATAGGGTTGAAATTGTTTGTATTTGGAAGTCTGCCTTTGTCATCATTGCTAGAAACATAGTTGTTTTTTTTTCTCTTGAAGTTTTTCTATAGAAATTAATAATGTATAGTAATTAATGTAATTTAATTTTTTTTTGGAACATTCCTTTTTAGAACAGTGTAGAAACACCTCTGGTGCACTGTTGAATCATATTCTGACTGGAGCCAAGACGAAAAGTAAATAGCTTAATCTGCAGTTTTAGATCTCAAGGTGTTTGGTATTCTTGATGGTGATTCTTATCTACTTTTCCTAGCAGTAGAGGTATTCCTTATCTCTTAAAGGGCTGGAGCCCAGAAGTTCTGATAGTCAGCTTCCATTTGGAGTTGCATAAGCCTCATTGGTACTTTCTCAATGCAAGGTTTTCTGGTTGTTTTCTCAGTTAATAGCCATCGTTCTTCTATATGAGAAGTTCCTGTTGACCCGTGTCTTGCTCTGGATGCTTTTTTTATTTTATTTTTTTCATTTATTTTATATATTCAAGACAGTTGATTAGGATTTGAAACAGTCAGTTAAATGCAGTTCTCATCTGTACAGGTACTTTTTAAGCACAAATCTTTATTCCTGGTTATGGTCTGTGTTTTCTCCAGTTATCCACGTGTTTGAATGTTCACTGGAAGCATTTAAGTTGAAGAGCATTATAATGGTTAAGATGCCAAGTGTTCGGGTTTTGTGTTTGTTTTTCCATCAATTTCCTGTGACGCTTTGGAAAATCTTTCTAGTATCTACAGAAAGAGAAAATAAAGTAGAAGAAAGTTCTTTATTTATGAATTGGCACAGTTCTGTTCATGTAAGCTGATCTAAATAATCTGAACGTACATTATATTTTCACTTTCTGGTCAAATTTGAACAAAACCATATCCTTTCCTTTTTTTCCTTGTCCTGAACTTTGTGTCTACCATCAGTACTTCCGGTTGCTTTTGTTCTGGGTGTCTGAACAAGATGAAGTGCGTCAGTTCTTTCTTAAACTCATTGTTGTAATGTCATCATCATCCAAAGGATTGAATTAAACTTCCTTCAGTTCTTCTCATACGGACCAGGAACAGGGACAGCAAAACAGAATTCATTGTCTAAAATAAATGATACCATTAGTACTAGAAATAAAATACAAGTGCTGTCTAAGTCTGAAACATGAGAATGGGTATAATTGTGTCCTGTCTTACTGGTGTTCTCTGACATCTCTTGCTTTTCAAAATTGCATACATCCTGAGAGATGATGGTGACTTTAGCACCCCAAAAGCATTTTAACGATCTTTATGGCCTGTGAGTTAATTGCATCAGTAACTGCTCAACAAACCTCAGTGAGTGGAAATTTCACAGTATACTTCTGAACTTGTATAAACTTACTCCTCGGTCTCCTGACACTGAATGATTAGAATAAAGCTGCATGAATTTAGGAATTTTTATCTACTTTTTCATCTTCTCATGGAAATTTAAATAATTGCTTCTGAGAAGGACTCTTAAGGGCTCTATTATAATGTGCCTTGGACTCAGCGATTAGTTGTAGTGCTTCTGGTTCTTGCCCAAAAAAGTATCACACCATTTACATTAACAGTCTCAGTAGTCTTCCAAAATTGGTCAGGTTTACTGCCTTTTAGGAAAGCCATCAATTAGAATTCAAGCACATTTCATATTCAGGCTTGCCATGACAATGCATGTAAAATTATTTAAGGGCCTGTAGTCTTTGAGCCCTCTCACTGCAGTTCTCTTAGAAGATGAGAAGCATGATACAGACTGGCAAAGGTTCTTAGAGGATCTTTGCATAAACGGCTGAAACATGCCACTGGAGGTAAATGGATGAATGAAAAAGTTACTGAAGATGCAGGATCGCTGTATGGTTACATTTTACAAGGTTAACTTAGGTGTTCAGGTTCAGTTGGCTTCTCCATGGGGTACACAGGTGCACGTGTGAATAAAGTGAATGCTGTTTTAAAGAGATGGAGGCAATTGCTTCTCTGATAATGAAAGTAGTAGCTTCAGTAGAAGCTTCAGTAGCTTCTAGTACTCTTTGTTTTCTTTTATTACTAGCTTCTGCTATTCTAGTGATGGCACCATGAGAAAGCAATGGTTTCAGAAGATAGCCATGTGTGTATTCTGCCATTCGGCTGAAAAAAAAAAGAGGCCATATAAATGCTCTGTTTCTGTGGGCCCTTGGATAAAAAAATAACAGAGGCACTGAAGAAATTCACAGCTAGTATGGAATACACAGATTTCAAATGTTTACTTTGTAATTATTTTATTAGAATGTATATTCAAAATGCATTAAATTATATTTTGTAGTTGTAGTGTTGGCCGCATTGTTCCTTTGATAAAGAGATTTCATAGTGTTTACTTAAAAGTATACATTATCCCAGGTCTTTAATGGATTGTTTTGTCCCCTCTATGTTGCTGCCTTGTTGAGCTGACATTTAGTCCTGAAATTCTCTGTTGTCTTTTTTTTTTAGCTCTGCACTTCCCATACTTTTGTATGAAAATCCTTTTAGTTTGGACCTTTGATGCAGTGAGATGTCTGTATTGGTGTGGAATCTGGTTTTACAGTCTGAAATGAAGAGTTTAATGAAGTCCTATGGGTATCTTAAATGTTGGGATGTCCTCCATCCTATTACTAAAACATGCATCTTTTAAACACATAAAGAGTGTGGATTTACTTTGATTCAACTTGGGGATGATTAGTGTTTTCCCAATACAATGGAAATGCATGTTCTTCTGCTATTTATTTTTTTTTAATTCAAATTGCTTTTGATGATCCATTCTACTCAAGGGCTTAATATGGTACAATTTAAAATATTTACGTTAAACTTATATGGATCTTTGGTTCCTTTTGTACAGAACTTTGATTCCTTTTCCTAAACAGGTTAATCTGTAGTTTGCATTTTCAAACCCTGAATTGATAAAATGTTAGTTGAGCCACATACATAGGTTTATATAATACCTACTATACCTCACTTTCTTCAATCAAACAGGATTTTGTGTACAGCCAGATTTCCTTGAATATTAGAAACAATCCCTAAGGACATGAAAGAAAGCATTTTTGTAACACATGTAGAGCTGTGATGTTTTTAATTTTTTTCTTCTTACCTTTGTTTTCAAATTATAACCAGTTCTGTAGTTGTAATTGCCAAGATGCATTCAACACCAAAACTTAAGTCAAACAAAGAAATGATTGTCATCTTGAGCTGTCAGAGAGCTTGAGGCAGCAGCTTTGAGGTATGAACTAACCTGTTCTTAACTTTACCAATTTGAATGCCAATAGTGATGTTTTAAAATGTCAGAGTACTTTAGTGCTTCACTGTCCATCAAGCTCCAGAAAGCAGTACCAGATTTCTATGCATCTTCTCACGTTTCAAAAAATACAAAGCCCAGGCAGGCTGCTAGATATGATAGAATTAGCAAAAGAGGATATGTATGTGGATATTAAACCAAACTCAGAATTGACGTCGCTCTTCTGAAATAAAAGTTGTTAAAAGTTTAGACATTGATATATTTACAGGCAATTCAGGATGCTTCGGTCACAAGGCATACACATGTCCATTGGTGACGTTTAGAGTTACTTCCTTGAGGAAAAACTGCGTTCAGTGCTTTTTCTCATTTCTCTTTTGCATTGGGATTTAGGTTAAATGCATGAATGGCTTAAACATTTTTCAAAGTACATTTGAATATAAGCTGCAGTCAAATCTTAAAAATAAATGAATTGCATTGAATGAGCTAACTTACATCTCTATCTTTGCTAATATTTAAACATTTACTGCAAGGTTCAGGGCAGCCTGTTCAGGTTGATCCCTTGAACTGGCACTGTTTTGGTCCAGTTGATACTTTGAGCAGAAAGGTTTGACAAGATGATCTCCAGAGGTTACTTCCTTGAGTATACTGAGATTCTGCTTATGCCACAGAAGTACTAAGTTTCATTTCATTGAATTAAAATAGGTTTATCCCACTAGTTTGTATTTAACAGGAGTTTTGATCTCTATTTTGTTGAAGTAGTTCAACTCACTTTGTTATATTCACTGAAAAGAGAGTCGCTTTTACCTAGTGGTTTGTAGGGTGGAGAACAAAATGAGCAATACTGAATGGTAGTATCATTCACAATATTTGGTAGATGGTGTAATTTAGAAAGAGCATCAAGGTGGCAAAGAGACAATCAGTAATAAGGGAAATACTCACCCATCTCCAAAGATCAAGGCTTGCAGGGGGAAACTTCACAAAGGAGAGATCTCCAACAAGAGATCCTTGCCCAGTGGTGGTCAGCCCTTAAATGTGATCTGGGAGAGGTGGAGTCAGATTCCACCTCTTTTGGTCATACAGGTGAATTGCCTTCACCTGTGCTCCCATGGCTGACTCAGTGCTTGCCTCAGGTGATCAATCATTGGTTCAGGCTGTGATTCAACAGTTCCCATACATATTTATTCATAGAATTTAAACTAAAAGCAGGTTTTTCTCTCTTTCCCAGGTTTAAATGACTAAAGGTGACAAGGAAAAAAAAAGGAAAAAAAAAAGTTCTTCATCTGTCTGAGAAATACTGTTATAATCTGAATTTAGAAAAAATCTGGTACTAGACAGTTGAGTTTTCCATTTCCATGGCTTCATTTTCTTTAAAATGTTTGTGTTGGACGTGTCCTTAACTTTTGAAAACATTTAATTGAGATGATGTTAATGGATTACATCAAACCTAAAATCTCAATGTACGTTGTTACACTTTCAAACTTAATCCTTAAAAGGAAAGGATTTGTTTGAAAGTTACTTAAATGGAAACAATTTGGGGTTATAGCTGTCTCCACCTAATATGACCCTATCAAAAGAGTTCTGTGGTATTTAGTTGCTGAGGTTTTTGAATTGTTTTTACCATTATTTCATGAAAGAGCCAAATAACAGTGCCTCACCACTTTGGTGATTTAATCACATGGATTGGTCTTTTCTGAAATGTGATTAGTGAATAACTCTGACATAATTTGTGTCTGCCTGAAAACTTAAGGGTGACAGCTAGCTATTTAGGGACCACGGTTTTAACCAGGTGAAATTAAGGGAGACATTCAATACAGCTGCCAGAGGTACAGTGTAACTGCTCATGGTGACATACTACAGCTGTTGCACTCAAGCTTTGCAGACTTCTAAGAACTATCAAGTATGACAAGAGACATACTATTAAGTCAGTAAGTTATTAAATCTTCAATCACAGAACAAAGGCAAACAGCCAACACTTAGTAGAATTTGCATAGTTCAGATTAATTTACACTTGAATTTTGGCATTTAATAGCTCACGTAGCGTACAGAGTGTCCCTTTAGCACATTTTCATTTGTCAGTTTTGGTGATTGCAGTGAGTACTGAAGGATTTTAAACAAGGAATACTTCAGTGCAAGTGGAAAAATGCAGAGAGTTGACAGCATTTGCTTATTCCTCCATGTAAAATTCCAGAATGCAGGCATTTCAGCTGCAGTGCTCCTTTTTTGAACACACGTCCAACTGCCATATGTATGTGTGGGTTGCTCCAAAAGTAATGCCTGTTATTTTTTTCTGTGGAAAACACAACAGATAGCGCAACAACACTGTTTGACAGAGCAAATTCTTAGCTACAGAACACTATTTTTCAACACCATCAGCTATGCACTTTAGTCTGCAGTGAACAAGAGCATGCATGCTGCACTCATGAAAGTCTACACCAGTGAAGGGGACCAGCTGTCACCTCTGCTAAAACACACCACCTTGTGGTGGTGCTGCATCTTTTTTAATATATGATGCATCACACATTTGGTTTATTCTTTTTGCCTTGTATCGTAAGAGGTTAATTTTTTTGCATGCTTTTGTGCTTTTTTGATACTGCAATTAATGTGTTTTTATGTTTTTATTTTTCCACTGTTTGTTTTATTGCTATTTTATTGTTCTTGACCCATGTTCTGTGAAGTACATGTGTTTTGGTCGTTTCTGGCCTGGTGAACAACACTTATTTATTGTTCCTATGATAATACTAAGGAAAGTAATTTATTGAGTATGTAGGACACAGAAGAGCTGCTCAGTGGTTTTTAGAAATGCTCACTGCAATGTACAGAATTCAAAGTAGCAGTTTTCTGATAACTCAGAGCATGTCACCTGATACTGCATGCTTTCACATGTTTTGAATTATGATACGTAGTTGCAGAATAAGAGCTGGAGTTTTATTTTTCAGAAGAATTTAACCATTTAGAATCCCTTAAAGAAGCAGAAATATTTCTCATTATTCCCGCGAGAAGCTACTCGTTATTGTATTTATGTAGAATAAACTGTTCTGTTACAGGTTTACAGTGTAATTAATTTGTATCAATAATGCATGAAGTTCATAGAATTCAAAGAAGGCAAAATTGCAGAAGAAATTGCAGCAGTGGCACATAGTTGTGAAAACCACTTTATAAAGTTTCGATATTCCAACAGTGTGATGTTGCGTATGGGAGCAGAGAATCTAAACAGTGTCCGTAGTATAGAAAACAATGGCTCTCAAATGGATTTTGGATCATTGCAGAGAAGCAGCTGAGTGCATCTCAGTGTGATGCTGGAAGAGCTGCTCTCATTTCTGTTTACATTAATAACAGGAGAATGCAGAGGAGGTTGAAGATAGAATTTATGAAACAGATGTGGCAAGCCATGTCCCTGACTCCTGCACCAGTGTTTTTTAAATGGTGTTGAAAAAATATATAAGGATCAGAAGAGAACTCAAACGTACTTTTCCTCCTCTGGAAGACATTAAGACACCTTTTCATTAGATTATCATAGGAGGTTGAGAACAAGTGATCAGAAGTTCTAGTATAGTGGCGAAAAATAATGGGGAGAACCAATATTTGGATTTTATCTGGTCAGATTCCATCATCATCTCGAACAAATATTCAAGCAGAGAAGAGTTTTAGAGAGTGGCAAGCTATCAAACACTCTTTGTTATGTTTCTCATAAAACTTTGTAGTGTAGAATCACTGTGATCTGGTTGGTAATGTAAGCTGTGTTTGATGTTTCTAATGAAACATTACTGTGGCTTTGATTCTTTAAGCAGAATGTTCTCTCTAGGAAACATTAAGGAGGCAACAACCATTGACTATTCCTTTGCTTAAGGAAGGCAGTGAAACTCTTAATTAAATATTTCACAAATTAGGTAAAACAACATTCTGGAATTTTTTTTTCCCTCAACTTCAAAAGGAAATGATGGTATGCCAAGTTTCTGTTTGCTGTTACGTCTTAGCGTAAAGTTTTAGATATTATAGGAATAGGAAGAAGCATGATATCTGATAACTTCAGCGCTGACATCTAGACGAAGGCAACTGCAGAACATGGTGGGATGTATTGCAAGTGTATTAGAAAGATGCATCTGGTGGTAAGAACCTGAAATTTTTCCAAATCTTTATGTATGTAGCATGCCTGTTAAATGCTATTCTGAATTTACACAGCCAGGGAGAGGGTTCACTTTTCCATCTTTTTTGGCTATACTCTGCTTTGTGTCCAGTTTTGGATGGGCACAACAGACTCTACTCTCAAAACACTGGGGAGGTGTTCTCTGTATACCTGCTGTCTTCTAGTAGGTTGAATCACTCACTGAAGTCTCCATCTGCCCCTATTCCTCTTTAATTGTAGAGGGAGTTGTGTAGAATTGAACGTGTAATGCTTAACTTGTTATGTGGATGAATTCCAGTCTTAAAAGGCAGATCTCTGCACCAATAAGATTCATCTGATTCATTCTAGGAGGTATTTATAATATCCAGACTGTTAGAGATGCTGGTATTGTTATTTTTGCAATTGTTCTGCCTTTGCTGAATAATTCACTCAGAACTCAGGAAGTTTTAAAAATTATTTTGACCATATTAGTTCCATTGGATATTAGTTAATCATTTTTTAGATGTGTTTCCATTAGGAAAAGGAAAGTTCTATTTATTTGTGTTTATCATGTACGCTGGGAGCTTGTCTGTGCAATTATTTTATAAGCAATGAGCTGCAAATTACTGTTAAGCATTTCTTTTAACTAGAATAAAGAGACTTTAGAAAACATCATGTTTTGTAATACACATCCCTAGAGCTATATGTCTTCCAGTTGAGTGCAGATGTTAATTATTAGTTGGTTAACCTCAAATTTCTCTGGAGGAAAAATGTAGGCCTGGTCACATGGCACGCCATGATGTTGATTGCTATCATCAGTACTGCTTAAAAGTTGGGTTTTTGTTGTGTTCTTTTAATGGCAGGCTTACTTTTTTTTCCAGATATTCAAGTAATCTGGCATTCTTCTGCAGATGTAGCTACAGATTGTGGTGGGTGTGTCGTGAATCCTCTGATGGGGGTATTATAATCAGATGGCTTTTGTGCCATTTTTTTTTTTAAAGAGATTTGATAAATTATAATTGCAAGACAGTAACTAAAAAGCGTGCTGAACTATCCCTGGGGAAGATGTTGCTTCTTTTGTGGAGATACGTTTTAATCTTCAGCAAAGAACTGATTTCTTGTGTTGTGATTTCTTTCAGAACTTGACTGCGCATTATTTTGCTTTGCTTTTTGTTGTTTTATATTATTATTATTATTATTTTATAGTAAACCTTTGTAGATAGAGAATGCTTCCCAAACTGACATTTTTTCATTTTTCTGGTAAAGAAAAAAATTCTTTTGTGTTTCTGTTCTTTTTAATTCCTTTAACCACTTTGGGGATTGTGGCTGTATTCTTACCAGTTAGGTGTTCAGGAAATGTGTCTTAAAGTAGTGTGCTGGGAACTCTTCTTTGTTCGTTTCTGGTGTATTGTATTCCCATAGCCTTTAAGTATGAACACGTGATTTAACATCAGTCGTTTATTTTATCTGCTTATGTTATATAGTAAGTAACTGCAAGGCATATAATGCATTACTGGAAAATTTCTGGATTATAATCAATTTGAAAAAAAATAAAAAGGGTAAAAATATGATTTTCCTATTCAATAACCAGTGTCCTGACTTAGATCTAGTTCTCTTAACACTAATAGAATTGCTCTGTTTTTAGAAACATTTAATTTGATTTACACTCTGGATTGATTAGATCTTTTTTTTTTTTTTTTTTTCAGCAGGAATCTCAAGTCATCTTATGTTGTTTTGAAGTGAATTAAATAATAGGATTTTCAACTTGAAAATGGAAAAGGGATTTGCTTTATGTTTTATTACTCCTTAGAAGTTATTTGCTTTGTCAATTTTTTGTTTTCCAAAAATGTTGTAAAATACTGGCTAGCCAGCTTGCTTTCCGAGAGAGGAATGTCTAGAGATTGTTTTTTGTACCACTTAGGAGGGCTGCTCCAAAGGTGATTCCTCCTATTCTTTGATACTGGACCACAATATCAGAGGGAGATGGTGGTGGCATACCACCAGTAGAAGGTGAACCTTCCCACCAATATTCCATTACATGTTGTTGCCATGTAACAGATGGCAGCAGGGGGGCAGTCTGACAAAATGGTGTCTGACATGGAAGTGTGAATGAAGCAAAGGTGTGTCACTGAATTCCACCATGCATAAGAAATGGCACTCACTGACATTCATTAGTACTCGCTGAATGTTTATAGAGACCAAACAGTGGATGTGAGCATGGTGAGGTGATAGGTGGTGTGTTTCAGCAGTGACAGCAGAGTCAGTGGGTCCCCTCCACAGGTGCAGATTTTCATGGGCGCAGCATTCAGGCTCTTGTTCATCGCTGGCTAAAATGCATAGCTAACAATGGTGACTTGTTGAAAAATGGTGTTTTGTAGCACACGTGGCAGGTTTGATCCTTTGCTTTTGTTTAGCTGTATGTTATTTCACTTCCTCCTAAACAGTGTTAATAATGAAAAGGAATGGAAGAAAAGGAGGTAGTATCTTGATCACTGAAGTATTTTTCACTCAATTTGCAATAATCTGAAAACCCAGAGATCTAAGTGGACAGTTTACTATATGCAAGGTTCAATTGATGTTGTAATGAAACTCTTTAAAAGTTATCTTAAAATTTAATGACTTAATATATACATTTATTTCAGGAGTACTTGTCAAAATGTGATCCTTATGCCATCCTTGCCATGATATATTCCTGGATGCTTGTTCCTGTAATATATTGATGTTTGTCAGAAGAGTTCTGTGACTTTCTGGCAACCTTGAGCTTTGAGAAATGGGTACTTTCATCTTGAATGCATGCAGCTTTTAGCTATCTTAGACTCTTCAGTTATTCGGCATCTTATTTCTAATTGTCTTGCTTATTTAAACTTTTACAAAATGCAGTAAATCAACAGAGAAGCCAGACTGGAAAGATCAGATGCATCTCAGCTGCAGAAGAGAAATAAATATAGTCTTGTGGTCCCTTGGGATTACTAAGAGAAGTTCTGGTTATAAAGATTTCTGATCCTCCTGTGTCCTGAAAAAGGAGTAAATTACTTTAGCTCTCGATCTAGCTCAGCAGTGTCTGTCTGGTGGCATCGAATGGACAATTCATATTGATTTTTCTTCCCTTCTGAGTTGCCAAATTTTAACCAGATCCCCAGTTCTGGCGCCAGCTCATCTCATTTTTTCTTCATCTTCTGTAGGATTTCTCTGGTCCTTTTTTATCAGTGTTTTCTCTGTAAATTCTTTTGATAAAAGAAAAACAGGGTTGCATTCATTGTAAAGTGTGAAGGTGTGCCAGTATTCATTTTTCCCATGTAAAAGCATTGGAATGGCATTCAGTGGGATCATGTGTTTGCTTGTTTTTTTTCCCTCAGTCTCTCTGCAAATTAACACATATTGGATACAATTTTACCTAGCACTTACTCTACCAGTAGGTATAATCTTACTTGTAATCCACAGACAAAAACTAATCCCAAGTAAAACATGAATAGAGGTTTTATTAGAGGTTTTCTCCTGTAATGTTGATGTATTGACAGTTTTTTGTGATACTACCTGCAAGTCACAGCTATCCTGTGCATGAAGATCTGAGATTTCAGTAAGTCTAAAATGGAGTTACGGGGTATAAAATCTTTGAACTCCTGTGGGATCTGAACCCCGAAGTACTAGAGTTTAAGTGTCAATAATGTTGCAATACTGAACTATTTAATTATGCATACAAATGCTTAGCAGCTTTCTAGAACGTTTTAACCATTTGAGTGTAAAGAAGACTGTGCCTTTTTTTTTTATTTTCTTCTCACACTAAAATGGCTGCTTAAGTTGCAAGCTGAATTTCAGTGTGCTATGAGGGATTGTCATCTACTGAGGTGCCCAGTGAGGTGATGGAGTCACTGCCCCTGGAGGTGTTCAAGAAACATTTAGATGTTGTACTGAGGGGACATGGTTTTAGTGGGGAATATTGATGATAGGTAGACAGTTGGACTGGATGATCTTGGAGGTCTTTTCCAACCTTGGTGATTTTATGACTGCTCTGTCTGTTCTTCTGTTGTTCTCAGACACCTACTTCCCCTCTTCTTTCTCAGTTTATCTTTTTGCTTCCTGACTCCATGTGCTTGTTGCTGTTTTCTTGCAGTGTTGGCTGGATAGCAGCAGTAGGGTTTTTGAAAGCCATGCATGGGAGGGACTGTCTTAGTATTTGATTACAGTTACTTGGTTCTTATGACATACTTTATTTATGCTTCTAGATAAAACGCCATTATTGTTTGGATTTTATTTTTAGAAGATTTTTTGTTTTGTTTTTTACATATGGTTAGGTGACCATATTTGGCTTTGTTTAGTTTTAGATGTCATTAAATGTGTTAAGGACTGGAGTAGCTACATACGGGTAGTAAATCTTGAAAAGAAAGCAAAATTTAAGCGTTCTGTTGTAAAATTGCTATGATTAAATCTTACTTCATCTTGTTCCAACAGGAAGTTCTTAATTCTGGAAAAAAAAAGTGTGAACATGCTTGTTGTTTTGCATTCAATTGCATGGAACAGCATTTAGAATGGAAATAAAGCATATCCTTTATATAGTTTAGTAGTCCTCCCTGCTAACAGTAGTCCCATACAATAATGGTCATTTAAATATGTTTTAGATAACTTTTTATGTGGACTGTTTGAATAGTATGATCTCATTCTATGTAATGCTAAATCAGTCACTGAGAATGTTTCTTTGTTCATTGACTATAAATTCTACTTTACCTGTTTTCAGCCACTAGTGATGGTACTAAGAAAAACGCAACTCAAATTAATTGTGGTTGTCTTAATCATTTTAAGGAGTTGTGATTTAAAAAGCAACAAAAAGCTAGAACACATGAAAACTTATTTGGTTTGAAATATAATATGGCATACATCTAAAAATTAAAAATCCAAATAGTTTTTTAAAGCTGATCTGATAGAAATGAAGATCTTCGCAAATCAGCAATTTTCAGAATAACGAAGAGTTTTATTAGTAGTCGCAAGTATTACTTGGTCACACAATATTAACTTCTTTTTTTCTTCATACTGATCCTACAGTTACCCAGGCTTTTCCCTGTTTATTTTTCTCCAGTAGAGAGTAGTGTGTGACATTAAAGTTAAATACATTAATAACTTCCATATGTAGCAGTAGGTGAAACACAATGTGTTCATCCCTGTAGTTGCTACTGCAGGTGTATGGATATTCAGTTCATCACACTGTCAATGATAAAGGCAATGAGAAGAATCTTTCAGTAGGTGTCATGCATTTGTGCTATTAAGATTTGAGGGTAAATCCTAGCAAGCTGCCTGAGTTCACTTCACAGTGACATTTTGAGAAGCTGAACAATGCTGATTGTGCACTAAATACATGTGTTTTTATCTTCTCTGCCTCCCTGATTGCAGTCCTCTGCAGAATGTGGGCACAGCATGGAGGGAGCTTCTAACGCATGGTAACCTGTCTCTTAGGAAAGAGCAGGAGAGAGATCTCTTAAAGCATTAACAGAAAACTATGTTGCAGAAAATGCAGTGTTCTGACAGTGAAAATTAAACATTCTTTTTAACAACACATCAACTAGATGTGGAGTTTTTCATGATTCTGTCGCTTTTGGTAATGTTCTAGTCTTGATCTTAAAATTTTGATGTCAAATGTGAAGAAAACATTTTTATGAGGGCTGTTTAAGAAGTGTTAAATCACACTGCCTACATATCACTTCTCTCATTGGGCTGGAAAAGGGTTGAGTTTGGGGAGATGCAAGTTAAATCTGAACAGGACAATGCAGGGGATGGGCTGTTCCAAGTAATCTCTCTGAACATTTAATGTATTGGCTTAAAATGGGTATCAGTGGGTATCTAGGCTGCTAGCTGTCCTTCTTCCCTTGTTCTTTTTAATTATATGTGAGGGAGAGCTTTTGTTTTCAGAGAGATCAAGTACTAGATCAGGTTGCCCAGGGCCCCATCCAACCTAACCTTGAATACCTCCAGGGATGGGGGCATCCACAACCTCCCTGAGCAACCTGTTCCAGCACCTCACCACTCTCAGTAAAAAGCTTTTCCCTGATGTCTAATCTAAATTTTCCCTCTAGTTTAAAACCATTCCCCCTTGTCCTATCACTATCTACTCTTGTAAAAAGTTGTTTTTCCTCCTGTTTATTATCTCCCTTTTAAGTATTGGAAGGCCAATAATGAGGTCTTCCCACGGCTTCCTCTTCTCTGGACAGAACAAGTGCAGCTCCTTCAGCGTGTCTTCATAGGAGAGTTGCTTCAGCGCTCTGATAATCTTTGTGGCCCTCCTCTGGACCCTCTCCAAAAGCTCCACGTCTTTCCTGTGTTGGGGGTTCCCAAACCTGGATACAATACTCTGGGTAGGACCTCATGAGGATATAGCAGAAAGGGGGTGATCGCCTCTCTCGCCCTGCTGGCCACCCCACTTCTGGTGCTGCCCAGGTTACCATTTGCTTCCCAGGCTGCAAGTGCACACTGCTGGTTCACATTAAGTTTTTTATCTACCAAGACACCTGAGTCCTTCTCAGCAGGGCTGCTCTCTAGGAGTTCTTCTCTCAGTCAGTGTTGGAACTCCCCCAATAGATCTTGGGGTTACCTCAACCAAAGTGCAAGACCTTGCACTTTTCTTGAACCTCATTAGATGCACATGGAACCATCTTTCAGGTTTATCTGGGTGGTATCCCTTCCGTCTGCTCTATCAACTGCACCTGATCCCTTAATTTGTGTAATTGATAAAGATGTTAAAGAGTACCAGTCCCAAGACAGACTGCTGGGGGACACTGCTTGTCACTGGCATCCACTTAGACATAGAGCCATTGACCACAACCGTCTAGGTGTGTTCTCCCAACCAATTCCTTATCTACCAAATAGTCCTCCCTTCAAATCCATATCTCACCAACTTAGGGATGATCGTTTTCCAAGTGTACCAGTTTCCAGCTCCTCCTGCTTATTTCCAATGCTGTGTGGATTGGTATAGAGGCACTTCAGCTGGGCTTTTGGATGCATTACTTTCCTAGAGGAGCTCACTCACAAAACTCTGGGACAAAACTGAAGTTTTCCCCCTCTGCTTCTGTAAGTGACAGAGTTCTCTGTCTCTCTGTCACTTAGCAGTATACTCCCTTCTCCCAGTAGCACTAGCCCCCCTCTTGCACTGAGGCAGTTCCTTGCTTTGACGCAGAATACCTCAACCATGGAGCTGAGCACCTTGCAGAAAATAAGTGGTTTTCCTTCCAGAAAGATAATCAGTAGTTTGAGATGTGCTGTGCAAAGAATTTCAGCATTTCAAAATGTAACAGACAGCAAGATGACCCTGTAAAATAGGAATATCTGCATTGGCTGGTACTACATTTGCAACAGCTAGTTCTGAATAACACTTCAAAACATTTCTTCAAGAATGCAGACATTGCTATAAATACCTTGTCTTGGCAAACAAAGCATCCAGTCTACACAGTCTTTACAGCCACTCTGGAGATTATTGAATGAATACAAGACAACCACATGAAATGATCTTGTACAGGCCAAGCAGTCTTTGGATACATGCTTTCTGTCAAGTGCTCAAATGTTTAATTTTCTTTTTTCTTTTTTTACTGTAGCACCAAGACATGAAAAGGCCTTGCAGTTCTAATTATGTGAAGAACTAGAACAGTGTGTATGTTACCAATTAATGGCTGTAACAAGCGTAAGATAAGAGTGCTACAAAGGCTCTGCATTCTTTTCGGAAAGAAAGGCTGGAGCAGGCAAAAAGCCATGAAACCCTTCAAGTGCTGCCAAGAGAGGGTAGACTTTATAGTAGATGAAAAGAGGGGGATGGATGCCTAATTCAAGATGAGGAAGTGAAGTAGTGTGTTACAAAAGAAACAGAAATAGGAAGTAAGATATTTAATAGCAATGCAAAATGTGCAGAATAAAATAGTAACACCAGCTATATTACTGAAAGAGCATTCATTTGCATTTTTTCTAATATATAAAAGAGCAGAAGAAGGCGTAAAAAGATCATATTGGAAGACTGACAGACGCTGTGAGTGTATTGATGTTAGTGGTCTAGATGCTTGTTTATGTGGAGCTAAAAAGAAAAAAACAACAACAACCCACTTTGTTAGAAACTGCAGTTGGGAGTGTGGTGGTGATCGAGGGCTATATTCACAGTGGACGACAGAAAGCTAAAATATACCTAGTTTGCTCCTAAAGTAATGCCTCCTGTTTATTTTCATGGGAAATGTAACAGCAACAAACATAACAACACTGTTTGATAGAGCAATTCTCCACTGCAAAACGCTTTTTTTTTTTCAACATAGTCAAAATCATTATCCAGTTCACACAGATGAGCCAATTGAGACGCTTTATTTTTTGATGTGACAGCTGTGCATGACCATCTGGTATGTGACTTTTCTTTCACGTCACTGTTACCACTGCTGAAATGCACCACCACTGCCTCACCATGCTCACATCCACTGTTTGGTCTCCATAAACATTCAGCAAGCATCCGTGAACATCAGTGGGTGCCATTTTTTTCTGCATGGAGGAATTTAATAGCACACCTTTGCTTCATCCACATTTTCATGTCAGATACTGTTCTGTCTGACTGCCCCTCTGCTGCTATCTGTCACACAGTGACAATATGTAACAGCATGGTGGGAAGGTTCTACAGCCGCACCACCACCATCTCTCCCTCTGATGTTGTGGGCCAACATAATGAAATAGAAGGCATTATTTTCAGAGCAGCACCAGGAGATTTATTTGAAACACAGTGGATGAATCTGTAGGAATGTAAAACAAACAAACAAAAAAACCTGTTTTCATTTACTTTGAGTTTCAAGGAGTTATTTCCTTGTGTAAGGCTATTACCCTTTTGCAACTTCTGATTCACAAGGAGGCCATCTAATAATTGGATGGCAAGAAAGATAAAAGTAGAGAAATAACATTACTGTTCTTTGATTGCTTTAGAACACACTATGGTAGTGTAAAGGAGGAAGAGAAATCTTTCATCAGAACAAAAATATACTGTGATTATTTGTTTTCTAATGCTGCTTTACAGTTTATACAGTTATTTTTGCACTTTGCACAGTACCTCTTGAGTTAACTGTGAATATCTATTGATTGTAAGTTAAACTGGAACAGAGAGGTTCAGAATTATCTGGGAGCAAAAGAGGCAGTAAAATTGGGTGTGGCTTTTTGTTGTTGTTTTAAGAACATTAGAATTGTGTTGAATTTACAATTCTGTGAGATGAATTAGGATTCAGACCACCAACTTTGAGGAATATGGCCTCTGTAATTCATCTGTGAAGTTGCTCCATGGAACTGAATTTGGCTGGGGATTGATTCATAGCAAAACAGTACTTACTTTAGGAGTACCAGCTGAAAATTGTTCCTCTTGTGTAACCCAGGGCTCCTATCTCAAGAATCCTTAAGGAAAACTTAGAATAAGGATTTCAGAAATGTGGAGTCTCAGTTTATAGCATCTTTTTAAAAAGTAAAAATGAATTAGAGCGTTGTGTCATGCTACCTGCTTGCTGTAATTTCTTGTTCCTACTCTTTGAAGTGTTTTTTAACATTCTGCACCTTTTGTGTATTGCCTTTCTTGGAAGACTCATGAACAGGCATATTTCTCACCATTGTCTTTTTAGACAGGTTGCTTGTAAAAAATATTTCTTCTGCTTTGTCTATTATATCAATACAACAAATGGATAATGTTTATGTCATTATGGTATTCAGTGGAAGTTACAGTAATAGGACTAACTTACGAAAAGTTCGTGGTTAAATATGTTGATATTGCATCGAAAGTTCTTTGTTACCTTAGGGATGGGGGATATATGTTGTTTTATATGAAGTTATTATGAATAGGCTGAAACTTCTACTTTGAGTAAAAGTTCAGAGCAGAAATTTTTATGTGTAATGCTCTGAAATCTTCTGTTAAAATTGTGCATCACTTGATAGCAGGTATAGTCTGCTAATAGTATGTCCTGCTTTACCTCGTTACCTTTTTCAAACCTTCTGACACAAGCTTTAAGATTCAGAGGCTCACAGCTAGAACATTAATTTATTGCCCATTAAAATAGAAAAATAGATTCTGGTAGTGGAAAACAAACTCAAGCATAAACCTACATCTTTCTTCCCTTTTTCTCAGTCTCAGCTTCACTCTAGACTCTCCAGAGCACACCACCTCATCCTCAAGCCTCACACAGGGGATGAGGGGAGAAGGTGGCACTCAGTTCATTTTCACTGTGGTTTCTCTTTGCCACTACTTCCTTCCTTCTGTCTCCTTCCCTCTCCTCTGGTGTGGGCCCTTCTGAGGGCTGCAAGGGACATCTGTTCCTCCTCACTTTGATGCTGGTGTTCCCTCTTAACCATGTTTTCCCAGAGGTGCGACCAGCTTTGGTAGTGAACTCAGCTGAGCTCTGCGGTGGGTCTGTTGAAGCCAGCTGGACCTGTCTGCTTCTTCTTACAGAGGCCACCCCTGCTGCCAGCACCTGGTTGTGTAACCCTTAGCACAGTCAGTAGTATTTAGAACATAGTTTGTTCTCCTGTCAGGAAGTTTGGTCTCTACTATTACTGTCACATACCATATAGCCCTTTCAGAAGCTTAGAGTAATTTAAAAGGTGTGTAAGGTAAGAAAGTAGTCTTTAAGTAACTTGCCACCTGTCCGAAAAATGGTAAGCTTTGAACTTATAGCAGATAAAGAATTTACTTATTTCCTTAAAAGTTAAGCATGATGAGCCTGCTTCATGATGAGCCTCTCTTGGGCTGCAGGGAACTTCTCTGTGCCTGGAACACTTCCTGCCCTCCTTCTGCACTGACCTTAATGTCTGCAGGGCTGTTTCTCTCACCTTTCTTCTCTCTTCCAGCTGCTGTAGCACAGCATTTTTTCCCCATTCTTCAGTCTGCTCTCAGAGGCACACTCAGCATCGCTCACGGCTCAGCTCTGACAGCAGCAGGTCCCTTTTGGAGCAACTGGAGCTGGCTCTGATTTGATGTAGGGTGACTGCTGGGCTCTGCTTGCAGAGACCATGCCAGCAGTCCTCCTGCTACCAAACATTGCTGTGTAAACTCACTACATGAAAACATTGCTTATTTTTGTGGAACATGTGGTCTAGCTTCCTGGTAGAGGAATTGGCTGAGTTGAGGCAGTTAGGTGCAAGCTGGAGGTCTTAATGCAAGTATAGGGGAAAAAAGTCTAAGAAGTATTCACAGAGTTAGTTCTGTATGAAGAATAGAACAAGAAAAAACAAACAGAATATGGCATCATTTTTTTGTTAATGTAAATCAATCTGACTCATGAGAGTGTTTATGTTCTACGGTGTATCACTTCTCTGGGATTACACAAGTTTGGTGGTATTCATGAATTTATAATATTCAACATTTCTGAAATGTATCTGTGGAAAGGTAATGCTGATGAAAACAGTGCTAACCTTATCACAATGAGTGTTAAGTTTTTTGCCTAGAATTTAGAACAATGGTCTTCGGCAATATTTTTCCCCAGTCTAGCTGACGGAAATGTCTCTTCTTCTGTTTAAACAGAAATCTTTCAGCTGGTTTTACCTGATGCAGGGAAGGCAGGAATTGTGATTGGAATTATGCACATTCCTTAGAGTACTTGTACGTTTCCATATGTAAAGATTAGCATCTTCAGTTAGCAACTAGAAAAACTTGTTCTCCTTTGGTTATATATGAACCAATATCCATTTGTATGTGACTTGTTTTACTCTGATCAAGAAAGACTGGTAAGATAGCTAAGAGAACTTGGATAGCAGTAATAGTTTTTAATGGAAGTTAGTTAAAGGAAATGGGGAGGAATAGGTTATGTGACTACTCTGTTTCTCCTTTTTCTGTGGGCTTTTATTTTTCATCTTTTACTGGAGGTGGCAACGCACACAGGCCATTAGTTTATCTGAGAGTAGAAAATATTCTATATTCAGCTGTGCTTTCATCATGGAATCACAGAATTGCAGGGATTGGAAGGGACCTTAAAAGATCTTAGAGTCCAACCCCCTGCTAAAGCAGATACCTAGGTCACACAGGTAGGTGTCCAGACAGGTCTTGAATATCTCCATAGAAAGAGACTCCACAGCCTCTCTGAGCAACCAGTTCCAGTGCTCCATCACCTGCCCTGTATAGAAGTTTTTCTTCATGTTAGTATGGAACTTCCTATGTTCAAGTTTTAGGCCATTACTCCTTGTCCTGTTACTGCACACCATCGAGAAGAGGCTGGCCTCATGCATTTGTCTCCCACCTCCCTTTAGATATTTATAAACATTTATCAGATCCCCTCTCAGTCTTTTTTTCCCCAGGCTGAACAGACCCAGATTGCTCAGCCTTCTCATATGGAAGATGCTCTGGCCCCTAATCATCTTTGTGGCCCTCTGCTGGACAAGGAGATCCCTGTCTTTTTGGACTGGGTAGCCTGTAAACCCTTGACAGGAGCCCAGAACTCAACACAGTAGTCTAAATGTTATAGAAGGCTATCATGTTGGTCAAACACGATTTCCCCTTGGTGAATACATGTTAACTATTCCTGATAGCTGTCTCTTCCAATTGTTTAGAGATGGCATTCAGAAAAAGTTGTTCCATCTCCTTTACAGGGATGGAGGTGAGGCTGTGACTGGTCTGCAGTTTCCCAAATCCTTCTCCTTGCCCTTTTTGAAGACTGGATTGACACTGGCTATCCTCCAGTCTTCAGGCACCTCTCCTATTTGTCAGGACCTTTCAAAGATGATAGAGAGTGCTTCAGCAATCAACTCTGCCAATTCACTCAGCACATGTGAGTGCATCCCATTGGGGCCCACGGATTTGTATGTTAATTTTGGCTAGACAACCTCTGACCAGATCCACTTCAACCAACAGAGTGTCTTTGCTTACCTCCAATGTCTGGTATTCCTGAGAGCTAGTCTTAGCATTAAAGATGAAGCAAAGGTGGTGTTCACAATCTTTGCCTTCTCAGTGTCCCCTGGTGCCAAGGCACCCACCTCATTTACTGGAGCTCCCAGATTTTCCCTGGTCATCTTCCATTAACTGTTGACATACTTAAAGAAACCTTTCTTGTTATCCTTGATCTCCTTTGCAAGGTTTATTTCCAAGAGGGCCTTAGCTTTCCTTGTTGCATCCCTACAGGCCCTGAATAAATGTTCCCATATACATTAGAGACTGAAAGCTTTGATGCGTATATGTAATCATGTATATGAAATATCATCTCTGAGCTCTCTTCTTGAGTAGTCAGTATGTGTATTTCTCCCTTTCTTTGCACTCTCTTGGAAAAAAAGGTGGCTTGATTTTGGACTCTGGGAAATGTTGAGGTTTCATTGAAGAATTTACTTAAATATAATCTACTCTTAGAAGACAATGAGGCTAATATATTAAACTTTTATATTTTTGAATGTCATGACACATTTTAAGAGGGAAGGACTTTCCCCAGTTATGCTAGAGAAGGGATTTAGCTTCATCAAAGTGTTACTTGACTTGTTTCTGAATTCACGTGTGTATGATGTTCTTGCTTTCTGTGAGGGTTGAAGAATGATGGCTTCATTCCAAAGGTTGTATTGTCAGTGTAAAGTAGTCAAGTCTTGTCCTTTTTCAGTAGCTCAGTATTGAGTATTCTGTGATCAGTGTCTTGACAGATCCATTCCAGTGAGTGAGATGATTTAAGTTCGAAGTATCGTTTAACTTTTGCGGAGATGCTTGTGTTTCTCTTACCTAGCGGTCAGGATGGGGTAAAAGTACTCTTGTTATGACTTATTGTTTTTTGAAGATTCTTCCTGGGGAAATAATGAGGTGGCCTGGAGTATGGTAACTCGTTTTTTTTTGGTGGGGAAGAAATTTGAAAGCAATAATATTCTAATATTGTTACTGTTCTAAAAATTTTGCCTCTCTGCTGTTCTAACATTTGTACTATTTAGAAATTCAAATATTGGGATTTTTTTACATGGAATTGTTAATTCTTTCATTCTCAGTAGTCATAATCATTTAGAGGGGTTGGAATTCAGATTTTTTCAATTATTTGATTTTGGATTTTTTGTTGTTGAGGTTTTTTTGTTTGTTTTTCTTTTTTTCTTCTTTGAAAATTTTTAATCAGGATAATTCAACAATAACTGGAAAATATCTGTTTATCCATTAAAGATGCCAGTGTCCCATCTTCTGTTTTCTGTTGAGTTTGCTTTACTATTACAGTTAGAGAAAGGAATCCCTTAGGACTATTTTTCTGCATCCTGGGGTGACATACTTTGTGCATTCACGTGTTCTTTTAATGCAATCTATATTTAATTAGTTTTGCTGCTTTGCAAAACTTAACGTACCTCACTTAAAGTATTCTTAATAGATTTCAAACATATAAAAGTCCTTTGTCTTTCATCATCTACATCCTTTTCTTAATCTCCAGCCAGGACTTTCCTAAAATCTTGGGATTTTGCCATGTATTTAAGTGCTGCTACATTCTTTTTGCTCCCATCCTGTTGTGTTGTATGATAGCCTGTGACAAATGTGTCATAGTTCAGTAGTTAAAATAACAACTCTTGGGACAGCTTCAGCAAAACTAATTACTTATCTTATTTACAGAAATGGATTATGTACATTTGTTCCCTATGGCTCCACTTACGCTCTTAAAATGGGATAATCTTGGTATGTAGCAGAAATGTTGCAGCAAAATATGTTTGCTTGTAGACTGTCATTGAACTTTCCTCTAAAGCTGTGTATATCTATATTTAGTTTTAGTTTTATGAATATGAAAAGAGATGATGTCCATGCAAAATGTTTCTGGTATATCACACTTCAGTCTGTAAGAGTAACGTAGTCACTTCCTAAACTAAGAAATATAGCATAGAAACCAAATGGCTTTAAGTTCTGTGTGTAGAACATTAGAGAAACTGTATTGCAACTGTAGGTCATGTTCTGATTCATTTCTGGAAATATCAAATGCAAGGATTTTGTGTTTTAGAATCACCCTGTCTCATGCGTAAATACAGAGGTTGAAGTGTCCTTGAGCTTCTTTCACTTTCTGTTGGAATCTTGGAATATTTTCTGTGTGGTGATACAAATTCAAAAGTAGAGCTTTGCCTGATGGTTTCTGTTTAGCTTAGTCTAATGAGAAGACACAGAGTTTCAGTGTTCCTAGGTAGAATGGACCATAGAAGGTATGTGTGTGGTTTCTTTTGGATGTTTTGAGACTGGTATTGACTTATGGGCCTAGTAGATTCCAGTCTACTTTAGTACTGTAGGATATAAACTACATTGATTTAGGCTCATCCGCATGCTGTGCTCAGACATTCTTCCTGTGAGAGTGAAAGTCTGTAAGTGATAACTGCGTGAACTCACCCATTGCTGGAGCGTGAATCCTCAAATCCTTCTGTAGGAGTAGGCAAAAATTTGTCTGAGAGCATCCCTTCAGAGAGGGACTTGGGGATTCTGGTAGGTGAAAAATTGGATTTGAACTGATCATGTGTGCTTGCAGCCCAGAAAGCGAATCATGTGTCCTAAGCTGCATGAACTGTAGTGTTGCCAACAAGTCAAGGGAGGGGATTCTCCGGTGGGGTCTCACTGTACTGCATCCAGCTTGGGGGTCTCCAGTGTAAGAAAGACACTGATAGATTAGAACAGAAAATTTTATTCGAATTGATTCGTTTAGAAAATTTTACTCTAATGGGAAGCAGCACTGGAAGTGGTTGACAGTATAGATCCCCCCATCCTTAGAAGTGTTCCAAACCTGCAAGGATGGGCTTTGGGCAACCTTATCTACTAGAAGCTGCCTCTGCTTCTGACAGAGGGGAAGGACTAGATGGTTGATTCTTTCCAGCCCAAACCATTGTACGAAATTCAGAGCAGATAGTCTTCCATCTTCTCCTACCCAAATATATATAAGATTTTCATGTGCTAGCTGTGGTGAATCCGTAGGTTCTTGTCATTCGAACACTTGTCAAAAACCTTGTCTAAATTTATTCCTGAACTGGAATACAATAAGGTCCCTATTTTTTTTCACATTTTTCTTTTGTACCGAGATTTGTCCAGTTTTATTTTAGCTCAAAGATATTTTTATAAGCTTAGCTCAATCAATTCTATTTTCGCATGACAAAAAAGCACATCTCTGAGGTCACAGGCATGATAATCCTCAGGCTCTCTAGCCTGCTGTACTGGGAAATGACATGTACATATGTTTGAGCAGATGGGTTGGGCCAAATGACCCCTCTACAGAGGTCCCTTCCAAACTCTGCCATGGTGTGATACTGTATGCTTTGCATTGTTTTTTTCTTTTTTAGATCATCCTGTGTAGCTGAACTTTCTGGTGGTCAGAAGAAATCAGTTCTAGCTTGTTCTTCCTATCCAGTCTAGCAGTTTTGCATTCTCTTTTCCTTCTGGTTTCAGTTCTGCTAATCATATAGAAAATTTCCGTTTCAAGCTTACTACAGCTTTTTCTTCTAATATTTTGAGCAAGGATTACATCTGGTATGCATTCCTAATTGTAATGTATATAGCAACTATCTTCAAAAATTAGCAGGCTTGCTTTCTTAATCCCTGTCTTGTGGGTTTCAAGTACACAAAAAGCTATATCTGGTTTTAATACTTCAGTAGCATTTTTGTCACTTGCTTTAATAGGTATGGGTTTAGGGCTGTGTCTAAAAAAAAAATATGTAAGGCTCACTTTCCTGACTAAAAAAAATACTGTTTTTTTCCAACTATTGGTTCATTACTATGTTGGCTATTCATCTATGTTGATGTTCAGTTGGACTCTTCTTTTCATAGACTGTAGCCAGTTTGCTAGTTTGAGTATACTGTAATATCCCAGTGCTTTGTGTATTACTCCTTTCCTGTGTTACAGCAGCACTTCTCATTCATTGATTCACTGCTTCATTCAGTGCCTGAAAAAAGCTTATGAGTAAGCCACAACCTTACTTAGATATCTGTACGTTTACTCAGCAGCCCCTTTGCATTGTGTACTGGTGTGTTTGGTCTGTGTCTTGCAGGTAACTCAACCAGTGCAGATCCCATTCTTTAACAGAGTTTGGGCTATGGAGGGGCTGTCTGGTTGCCAGTTATCACTGTCAGTTGTTGTGTTTATGTACGCAGCATGTCCATTTGTTAATAAAGCCATTGTACATGTTGCTCACATGCAGAGCAGTTGTGATGTATGTGTGCTGTGGCACGGAACATTGTTATTTGCTGGAAAGAGGTAAGTTCTGGAAATCACTACTAGGCTTTTGGTTTTCCATCGGGAGACTGAGGAGAGCGGTTGCACAATCTGCACAGCGCTCCTGCAGAGTCTGCTGTAGAGCTCCACTTTCACTGATTCTGCAAATTTAAAGAAAGCAGTGGGTAGGTGTAAAAACATCAACTGGTTGCTGTAGGCAGTCACTGTTGTTCCAGCAGTTTGCTGCTGTCTGTGTCTCAAAAAAAAAAAAAAAAGAGAGAAACATGAGATTTGACATGTTTAAAGCATAAAACTTTTTAACCTCATCCAATGCCAAGGCTTTAATTGATGATAACTGGTAATTCTGTTTGGTCTGAGCTCCTCAGTGAGTAGGTGTTTTCTTCCTGTGGCTCTACTGGAAGCAATCCCCAGGAATCTGTAATGGCTCAGCACAAACAGTGGCTGCTGCTCCTGGAGCCTGGGCCTCAGATACAATACCACAACATCTGGTGCAATTCGATGTTTTTACTTAAATGGTGGAAGCAAATGACTGAGTTATTACACTAATAGGGTAAGACTTGCAATAACGTGGACTGTAAATACAAATAGTGTAACCAAATGTGATAAATGAGTGAATACTAACAAGGATCAAAGTATGTAACTGTACAAACCCGTGTAACTTAACAGCTGCTTGCTGACTCGGAGCCTTCCGTCGGCAGCAGCTTGTTTGCTTTCCTGGCAGAATCAAAAACGAGGGAGTGATTCAGTGTGGATGGTTTGTAAGATTTCCATGGAACTAGATGGTAGTATGGTGCTTTGGTAATTTGAAAGCTACAGTGTTTTCTATGATTGGTTTGGGGTTTTTGCACCTAAAGAGAGTGGAGAGGAAGATGACAGGAGGAGGTATAAGGAAGCTTTCTTTGTACATATTTTTGTGTTCAGCAATAAAGTGATGTTTTAGGTCAGCAAAAAATATTAAATACTTGCAATTTAAATGAATATAGCTATATTTTTAACTCCACCAATCAGATGCTAGCTCTAAAAGAACTTTCAGTTCAGGAGTGAATGCTGGCTGTAGTGTTTCGTGGCGAGGAAAGAACAGAGAATACACTTTACAGATGAGACTAATAAAATAAATAAATAGAAGATCAGTGTTGACTGGAAGATCTCAATCGATGTTACTGTGCTTACCTTGTCCAAAGTAGAAGCTTGAGCTGTGGTCTTGTCTAACACCATGGTTTTCATGGTGTTTTTTCTCATTTGCTGTTATTGCAGACAGATGAAAGCTAATGCTGAGAAGTAAGTATACTGTTAGATGGCTAGAGACTGGCAGAGATGTCACAGGAATCAACGTGTTGAAAAAGCTGAGAATCACTAGCTTTATTCTACATTCCAACTTACACTTTAGTAACTAGGATACTGAACGACCTGGTAGATGCTTTGGAGATTCCTTTTAATTTCTGGGAAATTGTACACTCAGCCAAGTAAGGAACTGAAAGAATTTTAGAATGATCAAATTTTCACAAGGACTGGGAAACTGTTAAAGCAACCAACACTAAATCACTATGCAAAATTATTCTTTGAGTGATGTTGCTGTGTTATCATAAAGAAAATTGTTAGGATCATGGTTAGATTACAACAGAATTTGTCACTGTGTCTTCTAATCTTGATTGTTCTTTATTGCTTTAGTCAATAAATGAAATGTGAGAACTGCTCTGAATTGGTACCTTCTGTATTAACTAGTTCTGAAATAGTTTAATTCATTTATGCTATCTGGATAACCTGAAAATAGCCTGAAAAATTTCTAATTCTGTGGCTACTTAAATGAAGATGTAATTAGGAAATAAATGTTTACCTTCTCTTTTTAGGTCAGAAGACTTGTCTCCACTTACATGGAGTCTTTCCTTACCTCTATGTACCATATGATGGTTTTGGTCAGCATCCAGAGCACTATCTCCGCCAAGTGGCATTCAGCATTGACAGAGCACTTAATGTTGCTTTAGGCAATCCGTCTTCTACTATTCAACATGTTTTCAAAGTGTCATTAGTATCTGGAATGTAAGTATGACCTGTTAAGATTCTTTTTTTACTTGTTTTGAAATGCTTTTTGCAGTTCTGTTTAGAAATGCTTAGCATGGGATTGGATGACTATGGGCTCTTCCTTTCTCTTTATTCTTTTATTTTTTTCCCCTTTTCCTTTCCGTGTGCCTTCATACAGGCCTGTACAAATATTAAATAACTCTTTTCACTTGCTTTGATCTAACATAATGTATAGTTATTCATGACTCAAACATTTTGTAACTAAGTTGGATCCTACTGCCTGTTGTCTTCCAACTGTGTTCTTTTGAGTATTGTTTTTGCCTCTGCTACTATAGCAGTATGTTCCCAACATAGTTTTCTCCTTGTCTGGGTTATCCTATATTCCCTGTGACCAGGCATACCTTGCAGGAATACACCTCTATGTCTTTTTTTTTTTTTAATAGTCTAAGATGGCACCTCTAGAAGGTACATCACAGAACTGTTGGGTCATGTTTTACACTGGTCCTTCTGGCAGCACAGGGCATGAACTGGAGGGTCATAAACACTACTCACTTATCTGTCAAACCGGCTGTTCTGCTTTGATATAGTGTTGCTTTCTATATATTATTACTGAATGTTAACATTTTAAGGATTTTCTTGATGGATTTTTATTTGACTTGCATAACTGAGGACTGTAAAATGTGTCAAATTATGGTGAATAATAGGAAGCTATCCTGAAGGAACACAATTTGTATATGCATTGAGTTTTTCACCTGCAAAACAATGCAAATGCTAATTTTCAGTACTGTGCAGTGCTACTTTAAAAAAAAAAATTTAATGGTCTTTTGAAATGTGTCCTTTCTAAATGTTAGGTTTGGGTAGATAATCTTTCTGTTCCCAGCCAATTGTAGTGCTGCCTTCTAGATACTTCCAGCAAAGTGGCCACAGTATCTTTTTTTTTTTTTTTTTTTTACTTTTAATCAGGACTTCATTTTTGCAATAGAAGGAATGCTAACCCACCATATTATTTATTTATTTATTTATTTTCTGAGTGCTGCATGAATACTGGCGTAACTATTCATCTCAACGGTGTAGTCTGGGTGGAGTAAACTGCTGAAGGCAGTCTTTCCTCCTTGAATTAGTGAGAAGACATCAGGCAATGTAGGGACCTGCCCTTTATTCACCTCTTGTGCCTTAGAGCTTCAAAACAGTCTTTACTGAAAATCAGATGCTCTTTACTTCAAAAAAGCTTTGGAAGGACTGTTTGATATATTTTATTTGCTTGCATAAGAGGCTAATGGGATGCATCTAAAAGAAATTGTAATATACTTTAATCTTTTACCTGGGTAGGTAGACATTCTTGTGTAGTGACAGAAATGTTTGGTTTTTTTCTGTTCTGACTGAAGTCAGGTTTTGGTTTTAGATGTTAAAGTGTCTTCGTGTTGGGAAGCCTGTATTTTTCTTCAAATCTTGGAGATATCTTACCCATTTTTTCTCTGTATTAGTGGGAAAGCTGTTCTGTAAACCCTTACAGGTTTAATAGGGTATTTGTTGCATTAGTTGCCAATGCCTCCATTAGTGGAGGTCCTGGAATAAGCTGGTGAAATACATTTACTTTCTGTAGTATGAAGTTAAAGTAGGTTTTCTTATCTTACCTTGAAAGTATTGTAACTCTTACTTTCCTGACTTCCATGTCAATGTGAGTATGGGTCATTTGCCTTGCAAGTGCTGACTTCTAACAAGTTGTTTTTAATTTACTTACCTGCAGTGTTTTGAGCCATTATAACTCATTTTATGTATATAAACTGTCATTAAACTTATTACTATTTATATAAAAGAGACTGCTTCATTATACAAGATCCCCTCTCCTTCTTTTCAGCGTAACAGTTTCAGTTTTGTTGCTTCAACTTATCTGAGTTTTAATACCATAAACATTTTTTTAAAAGTGTACACTCTAGGTGTATGTGTATTTCATAGAATCACCAAGGTTGGAAAAGACCTCCAAGATCATCTAGTCCAGTGGTCCACCTACCACCGTTATTTCCCTATTAAACCATGTTCCTTAGAACCACACCTAAATGTTTCTTGATCATATATAACATATGAACGCCTATGATCATACAGAAGTCAACTGTATTGTTGAGTTTGCATTTAATTTAGGACAGAAAAGCCTGTTATTACCTTTTTTAAAATATTGCAAGTAAGCGTAAAAGCTCAACTTTTTAATTGTATTTTATGGAGGTAACAATTGAATATATGCATTCCTGGACTTCTGTTGACTTCAGTCATGATTGCTGCAAACTGTAGACTTCTTGCATTTACCCACTGTGTTGAATTATGGCTTGTTTCCCTAACATGCTGTATTACAAGCATGTTAGATTAGATTAGCGTTCTTGATGCTGAAAAGTCAGTAATTCAGTCAAGTAATACCAGNGTGTAGTGACAGAAATGTTTGTTTTTTTTCTGTTCTGACTGAAGTCAGGTTTTGGTTTTAGATGTTAAAGTGTCTTCGTGTTGGGAAGCCTGTATTTTTCTTCAAATCTTGGAGATATCTTACCCATTTTTTCTCTGTATTAGTGGGAAAGCTGTTCTGTAAACCCTTACAGGTTTAATAGGGTATTTGTTGCATTAGTTGCCAATGCCTCCATTAGTGGAGGTCCTGGAATAAGCTGGTGAAATACATTTACTTTCTGTAGTATGAAGTTAAAGTAGGTTTTCTTATCTTACCTTGAAAGTATTGTAACTCTTACTTTCCTGACTTCCATGTCAATGTGAGTATGGGTCATTTGCCTTGCAAGTGCTGACTTCTAACAAGTTGTTTTTAATTTACTTACCTGCAGTGTTTTGAGCCATTATAACTCATTTTATGTATATAAACTGTCATTAAACTTATTACTATTTATATAAAAGAGACTGCTTCATTATACAAGATCCCCTCTCCTTCTTTTCAGCGTAACAGTTTCAGTTTTGTTGCTTCAACTTATCTGAGTTTTAATACCATAAACATTTTTTTAAAAGTGTACACTCTAGGTGTATGTGTATTTCATAGAATCACCAAGGTTGGAAAAGACCTCCAAGATCATCTAGTCCAGTGGTCCACCTACCACCGTTATTTCCCTATTAAACCATGTTCCTTAGAACCACACCTAAATGTTTCTTGATCATATATAACATATGAACGCCTATGATCATACAGAAGTCAACTGTATTGTTGAGTTTGCATTTAATTTAGGACAGAAAAGCCTGTTATTACCTTTTTTAAAATATTGCAAGTAAGCGTAAAAGCTCAACTTTTTAATTGTATTTTATGGAGGTAACAATTGAATATATGCATTCCTGGACTTCTGTTGACTTCAGTCATGATTGCTGCAAACTGTAGACTTCTTGCATTTACCCACTGTGTTGAATTATGGCTTGTTTCCCTAACATGCTGTATTACAAGCATGTTAGATTAGATTAGCGTTCTTGATGCTGAAAAGTCAGTAATTCAGTCAAGTAATACCAGAATTAATATTGTCTGTGCAGCCTCAGCTTAGTCTTGACATATTCATTATGACATGTATTCTTTAATTGCATTCTCAAATCCTATTTTCTTCAGGATTCATGCCTCATTTAGTGCATGAGATGACTAGTAATCACTGAAAAGGGGCAGCTATTCATTCTTTTAAGCTGCTCTCATTGTTCAGTTATTTATATTACACAGCTGATATTTACTCATTTACACCTGATCTGTGAAATGAATGTCCTCAGTGACTTTGCTACAACGTTTATCAGAAGAACTGAACGCTGTTTTTGAAGCAGTCCAGTGCTAATAAATTTAATGAAAGTACGATTATGATGGTATGGCATCAATGTGTTTGCATATGGGGAAGACGAGAAACAGTGCTAAACCAGAAGTGCTTAAGTGAACCTTTTAGGTAATTTGACACGCATAGAGCCTATTGTTTTCACCTTCAACGTTATATAGTAATGTAACACTCCTTCAGCCATATTTTTGAGTACTTGGTGCTTCACCAGATAATGCGGAAAATACTCGAAATTAGTCATTCAGAAAATGGGTGGCAGCATTAAACACTTGTCATCTGGTAATCTTACCATCTCTAGCAGACTTGTGACCTATGACAGGAGCTTCCTGTTGATCCCACCTGTCTGTATTAGACTGAAATTTCTAATGCAAACTGTGCAATATAACCCAATCTTACCCCAGACATCTGCATTCTTTTTTTCTGTTTTTTACTTTACCTTCCTCCCCAAATTCAAATGTGTATGTGTTCCACATCTGACCCCACTGAGTCACTGCCTTTTATGAAATGTTTGCAGTGTTTCTATTCAGAAATACGTGTTTTTAATAGTGTATAATAATAATGGGTTAAGATTCTGTAGAATTTGTTTGTAAAGAGTTATCATATGCACCAGAAGCACTTAAGGTTTTGAAATTGAATGAAAATGTATTATTAAGAAATACATTTGGATTATAATGATTTTTGGCATGATGCTTGGAATTTTCATTTTCCTGGATATGTATGCAGTTCATCTGTTTTGCTTTTTCTTCTGGATTTTAATATACTTCATGGTAGATTGCAGTTGAATAAAGGCCACCATTTAACTGGCTAACCTTTTGTTTTTACTTCTTCCTCTCCAGGCCTTTTTATGGTTACCATGAGAAGGAGAGACAATTCATGAAGATCTATCTTTACAATCCTGCAATGGTAAAAAGGTAAGGGTACAGTGATATGAAGTTCTGGCTGATTTCCTTGTATCTAGAATGGAAGAAGTAAATTTTGGAGCAATATTCACCTATGTCTGAACAGTAGAAGTAATAAAAGTATTGTACAAGCTTTTCAAAACAGTTGGAAAATTACTAATTATAAGTATGCCAATGACAGTATTTTTAAAGGAGTATCATGTTTGCAAAATAGAACCAAATTATACATGCTTCTAGTTGTCTTGTATTAACTGTCATTTTTATGTAGTTGAACGCATTTGCATCATTTTATTTTTCATATAACACTTAACAAAAACAATGTTTTATATGTTGTACTCTTTCATACTTTCTCTCATGAGCTCTCATCTGGAGTACTCTGTCCAGTTCTGGGACTCCCAGCACAAGAAGTNTCATGGTAGATTGCAGTTGAATAAAGGCCACCATTTAACTGGCTAACCTTTTGTTTTTACTTCTTCCTCTCCAGGCCTTTTTATGGTTACCATGAGAAGGAGAGACAATTCATGAAGATCTATCTTTACAATCCTGCAATGGTAAAAAGGTAAGGGTACAGTGATATGAAGTTCTGGCTGATTTCCTTGTATCTAGAATGGAAGAAGTAAATTTTGGAGCAATATTCACCTATGTCTGAACAGTAGAAGTAATAAAAGTATTGTACAAGCTTTTCAAAACAGTTGGAAAATTACTAATTATAAGTATGCCAATGACAGTATTTTTAAAGGAGTATCATGTTTGCAAAATAGAACCAAATTATACATGCTTCTAGTTGTCTTGTATTAACTGTCATTTTTATGTAGTTGAACGCATTTGCATCATTTTATTTTTCATATAACACTTAACAAAAACAATGTTTTATATGTTGTACTCTTTCATACTTTCTCTCATGAGCTCTCATCTGGAGTACTCTGTCCAGTTCTGGGACTCCCAGCACAAGAAGTTGTTAGAGCAGGTCCAGAGGAGATCAGATGGCTGGGGCCACCTCCCCTAAGACAACAGGCTGAGACAGCTGGGGCTCTTAAGTCTGGAAAAGAGAAGACTCTGAGGATACCTGATAGTGGACTTCCAGTACCTGAAGGGGACCTACAGGAATGCTGGAGAGGGACTTTTTATAAGGGCAGGTGGTGACAGGATGAGAGGAAATGGCTTTAAACTGGAAGAAGGTGGATTTAGACTAGATATTAGGAAGAAACTCTACTGTGAGTGTGGTGAGACACTGGAACAGGTTGTCCAGTGAGATTGTGGATGCCCCTCCCTGGAAGCACTCAAGGCCAGGCTGGATGGACTTTGTGCAGCCTGGTCTGGAAGGGGGTGTCCCTGCCTATAGCAGGGGGATTGGAACTAGATGATCTTAAAGGTCCTTTCCAACCCAAACCATTTGATATGATTCTGTGATATTAGAAGTGCATTTTGTTAGTTTTTACATTTTACGTTCCAGTGCCCATTACTTTTGGATTCAAAATTGGATAGTTGTTTTTGTTAAACAGTTTCTGTAATGCCCTATTAAATGAAAGCACAGTGCTTGGTTCTCAGACTTCCTGAATTTAGTGCAACTACTGTGACAGTGATAAATAAAGAGGAATTATTTAGCCAGCATGAACTGAAATCCTTAATTGCTTACTATTACCCATCATAACTTTTCTAATGATTGCCTGTACAGTTCTGTATTAAGGTAAATTTTCATCTTAATGTGATCTGTACGTGTAAGACTTGGTGACTGTTGGGTGACAGTCATTTGGATTTTTGGAGATTCTCATGTTTGAATTACTTCTACCCAAAAAAGGACTGACACTTCACAAAGTTTATTCCTTTAATCTTTCTAGGTAAAACTTTATTGTTTTAATCTTATTTGTTGCATTCAGAAATACTTAGGATTGTTCTTTGATTTAGAAATATCGTACTATTTTGAGATAAATTTATTGCACTGATTTATAATTATGCAAATGCAAAATGCAATTGCTTTTTAATGTGCAGGTGTTTAAAATGGCAGACCTACTGTGCTTCACAGAAGCTATTAAAATGCTGCTTCTGTGTGTACAGTATGAAACTTTAAAACTTTGCAGAACTTCTTCATAAATATACAAGGGAGAACTGGAGAGTTATTCGAAGTTATTACTGGTCTGTAGGCATACAGATGCCATAGTTGTTCTGTAAAAGAATTTCCGTGGACTGTATCAGCTTAGGACGTGTTGCAAAGATAGTACATAGTATGATTTTTCTTCCAAGGGTTGTTGGTTATTTTTTGTTTTTGTTTTTTTTTTCTTCCGGTCTTTTTGTTTCTTTGTTTGAGCTCAGATTTACAGAATTAACACTCAGTGTTCATTATTAGGATGCAGCATTTCAGGGAATCCATTCTTGTGAACGTAAAGTTCTTAAGTTAAAAAACTAAGGCAAATACACCCAGTATTTTATATTTTCCTTTATATGTGCTTTATATTTTAATGCATTTTGTATTTTGATAAAAATCATACAACAGTGTTGTTGTACTGGAAACAACTGCAGTATTATATTCTAATTTATTTTTAATTTTAGAGTATGTGAGCTTCTGCAAGGTGGAGCCATAATGAACAAATCTTACCAGCCTCATGAAGCCCATATTCCCTACCTCCTTCAGCTCTTCATAGATTACAACTTATATGGAATGAATTTAATAAACCTGGCTGCTGTCAAATTCAGAAAGGCAAGGAGAAAAAGTAAGGAGTTTTTTCTTACAACTAAACAATTGTTTTGAAGGCTAAAAAGTAGCATTTTTTAATATTTGGGTTAAATGGGTATCACGTCTTGTTTCATTGTAGTTTGACTTCTGTGTCAAAATGAAGCCCATATATACCTTTTCATTGATTTTCCTTTTTATGTCTCTGTATTGGTCTTGGGGAAAAGCCTGTCCCATGAAAACGAGGTGCTATATATAAAAAAACATATTTTGTCAGCATTGTGGCTTTGACCATTTTTCACAAGGTGTTTGTGCCTCTTTTCAAGTTAGGCATTAGAAAATAAATTTTTCTTTTAGGATACAATACTTATTTGAATTTACACAAAAGATAGCGTAGTAATCATGTTGTTTTAATTGTATTAATATTTGTTTTTTTATCCCTACACCAGTTTAATTCATTCTTACTGTAGTAATGCATTTGCAATCTAGCTAGATTTTTGTAATGCTCCACTGTTTTTAATTAGAGTGCTTCTGTTTGTACCAAGGTCGTTTGCTCAGTGCTGAAACATGAAATATAAATACCTGAGCAAAGGAGATATTTTTGATTTTCATTTAAAAAAATAATTTGACTTTCTGAATGTGTGCTCTTAGATAAAACTGAAGATTGGTAAGAACATATATAATGTTACTTAAATGCTTCAGTATAAAAGGGAGATAACACTAGGCAAAACATAATGCCTTTGGTATTTACATTTGGAAAACTAAGTATTTTTTGTTAAGTTATAATTGTTCTTATAGCTTAAGCAAGCTTTCATAAAAGTGGTAAAGTATCTTTCAGTAAAATCAGAAAATAAATTATACTGCCTTCAGTTTTCTCCCCATATTTTTATTTGTGTGTATCTAGACAGCAATAAATTAGTGCATGGATTTCATAACATCTAAAGAAAACACTCTTTCCATACACAGCAGTAGGCTACGCTTTTCAGTGTGCACTTTAGTGTCATAACTGTAGAAAATAAAACAAATAAATGAAAACCACCTCATCCAGAGACAAGTATCTTCAGGGCCATCAGTCCTGAAGAGGTTTAGTCAGGTACCTTCCGCACATCCATCATGGTCTTTTGGAGACATGCAGTCTAACAGTATTGAGTAGTTACTCCCATTGTTCCATAGCTGTTCTTCTCTCTTTGACATGAGAGATGACAGAGACATCAGCTGTTTATATTCTCCTTCATCATTTACTTAGATGTGAGAGACCTATATTTTAATGGAATGAAGAGAAAGGGGTGGAGCAGGAGCAGGGGCTTAAACTATTCTTGCAGTGGAGAAAACCAAGAGGATAAAAGCAAGAACCTGACAGTCTGCTTTGTCCTAGCTTTATCAGATAGTGGAAGCAGTACTCCTAGCAAGATGAGTACTATTTCGAGTGGCTCCACATCACACCTGCTTCAATCTGTTGCAGCTCCTGGAGAAGGGATTCCTGTCTACTACTCCTAGCACAGCAGCTTAAAGACAAAGGGGTACAACATATAGAGGCAGTGCTGTTGAGTGGCCATCCCTTGCACAACAGACCTAGGAAGATCCAAGCTGAGACCTGTCAAGCTGGTAAAGAAGGCACAGCCTCTGCTTATGGCTAGCATACTTACATGTTTATTTTAGTCAGCTGTAGTTTGTAACATATGTTTCTTTCTCATAGATTTCAGTATAAGCTTTTGCCAAAATTAGCACAGCATACTTAACTTGTAGAAGATATAAAAATCATGTTGGTAAGGAATGTAAAATTCAATAATAAATCTGTTGCTAGATGTATGCAGTCAGTATCAGAATGCCCATTTCCATATGTTTGTTTGTCAAGGAGATAGGCAGACAGTTTTGAAGGCTGAGAAAGATCAACAGGTAAATTTTTCTAACAAGAATACCCTGTCCTCAGTAGCTTGCATCCAGAAGACACAGAAGTTCCTCTTTAGTTCAAATCCTTCTCTTAATGGATAGTTAAGGAATAGGGCTGCATTTGTGCACTACATCCAAATAAAACTATTAAAAAACTATTACATAACTTTTATTACTTTTCAGAAGTTGAATGTTCTTCTCTATGACACTAAAAGACTTTAGTATTTCTGTGTTACAATCTTTAAAAATCTTCTTGTCAAGAAAAGGGGATATTAAGTGTTGTTAAATCTCAGTCCATGTGAGTAACATTACTGAAGGAAGAAACAAACTGATATGGGAACCTGAGCTTCACTTTCTAGATGTATTCAAATACTTCTAATATGATAAAACTGCTCTGGTGTTTGAAATGCTTATTATTTTCAAAAATTAGTATGTTGCTGGCAAAGTTTTCCTGTTGACTTACTGTCTTTCCTAGCTGCTGTGATGCGTTGTCCTTATGACACACAGCTATTCAGTTCAACAGTGCTTAGAGTTTCTAAGGCATTTTTGGCATAATGTTTCACAGTTAGTTCTGTAGTAACACTATAATTCATGGCTTTTCTGCTAAATGAGGTGCTCCTACCCTTGTTATTCTAGGTAGTAGAAAATTAACTGAGAAAGTTTGCAAAACCTGCTTTTAAAATTATATAATAAAACTACATGTTCTAGTAAATATTTATTGAAAGCTTCTGACAGTTAAATTGGTGCTATCTTCAACAATTATAAAAGTTTTTTGTATTAATACAGAAGAAAAACCTGTCAGTTTGTGGCACAAACCAATATAGCTGAGCAAATTCAGGGATCCAGCTGCTCTTTTACATTGAAGTAGAAGACTTTTTTTTTTAAAGTTTACTCCTCCAATTCTCCCTCCTACTTCTCCATGCATAGACTTTTTTCCTTCCTCGTGCTACATTCTGTGTATACTGTTGCTCCTCCTTCTGAGGAGTGAAGGTTCAGAAGGAGTCCACGAAGGAGGTGGTGAATCTTCAGAGGGAACTTCTCCAGCATGACCTTGAAGCACACTTCCTTATCTTGACACCTCCAAGCAAACTTAAAAAACGTTTTCTGAATTTGTAGATCAGACAACATCTACTTTCCTTATAGGTTTCTATGTAGCTGCTGCTGCATCTGGCCACACATATATTGTGTATGTTTGGGATGCACTAATAGGTAAGAAAGACAAAACATATGAAGCAGAATTGGTTGTTTAGCTTGGCTTTTATTTTCCACTGGGATCTGACCTGAGGACCCAGACACTTGGGTATCCTGAATTTTACCTAAGGCTAAGTAAGCATACACTGAAAGAAGAATGCTAGAATTCAGGTTAAGATACAAGTAGACCACAGCAAATCTAATTCTGTGCGTTGAAAACATTTTTCATTTTATGCGTGCCTACATATAATTAAGAAAGTCAAGTCATTTAAATGACTTTTTGAAACCAATGTTATGCAGTGTTATTTATTCTTCAGAGGCATTTTGATAACATTAAATAATAGCTACAATTTCTGAAGCATAAATGAACTAGTTTTTCCTACTATTTTTCTTTCTAGGTGATTCATCAGGTGGAAGTAAGCATCACAGAATCAATTCTGCAGCAAATTCAAACAGTGCTTCTTTCATCGAATGGGAAGAAGATGAAATACCAAGGTCAGCATGTCTAATTTTTTTAATGAATGCTGTATTTGCTGTTTGGTATCAGCTTGTATGTATTACAGGGTTCCAGTCCCACATTTAAGGATGACACAAAGGATTGTTATTTTGTTTCTTTGTATTTTGATCATCTGAGACTATGTATATCTTGTAAGCGCTGGTAGAAATCTGAACTGGAGATAACAGCGGCAGTGTTTAAAATTTATTTTTCTGTTTCTTAGAAAATATCTTTCTAGCTAATGACTTCTACAGAAAAGCAAAACAATTTAATAGGAGGGCTGCTCCAAAAGTAATGCCTCCTATTTCATTAGTTGGCCCACAACATCAGGAGAGAATGTTGGCAGTGTGACAGTAGAGGTTGAACATTCCTGCTGGTATTCCATTACATGTTGTTGCCGTGTCACAGTCTGACACAATGACATCTGACATGGAAGTGCATATGACGTGAAGGTGTGGAATTGAATTCCTCCATGCAGAAAAAGTGGCATCCATTGATGTTCGTGGGTGCTTGCTGAATGTTTATGGAAACCAAATGCTGAGCTGGTGGGTGGTGTTTCAGCAATAGCAACAGAGACAGTGGGTCACCTGTGCTAATCCAGATTTTCACAAGCATGGCATGCAGGCTTCTATTGCTAGCAAAAATACATAGCTAATGGTGTTGACTATGTTGAAAAACAGTGTGTTGTAGCTGAACTTTTGCTCTATCAAACAGTACTTTTGTGCTCTTTGTATCTGTTGTATTTTCCATGAAAATAAATAGGAGGTATTACTTTCAGAGCAAACTACTTAATTTTAGAGAATACTTTCACATCAGTTTGCAGATTCTATTTTTGTAATCAGTCTTAACTAAGATGAATAGTGTGCTGCCCAAGTATTCCAATTTGTCCATGTCTAACAGTAGTATGTAAGAATCCCAGTTTAGAATTTTTGTGTCTGTCTTCTATGCTCCTCTTTTATTCTAGACAGTTGCTAGCCTACAGTTTGCAACTTGGAATAACTTTAATAGAAAAAGCATATGTTTGCATTCATTAATACAAGATGTTTTTCCTTTTCCTTTTTATCTGAGTGATAATCTTCCAGTTGGAATTCCTTACAAGTTCACATAGGATCTTTTATCCCATTTCTGAATTCCGTCCTATTTCTGTTATTCTAGTTCTCAATTATACAGTTTGTTTTATGATATTGTGATCTGACTGCAGTATGTCTGACAGCCTGCCTTATCAACACATTTTATTAGTACACTCCTGCATTTCCTGTCAACAATATTAACAAGATGTGAAACAAGTTCGGTTCTCAAAACTTGTCTATATTCATTGCTAAGAATTTTCTATCAACCCTGCTATCTTTTCTCTATAACCAGTAGAAATTTTACCTTCAGCCAGCTTTTTACTCACTTTAATAATTCAGGAACTAATTTACATCTCCTCCAACTTAAATTGCTTCCCATTTGATATTGTGTCAAATGTTCCTTTGTCTACAAAATGAATTATCTTATTAAAGGTTTTCTATCGTGACTGTGTTTCAAGTGCTGTAGGATATACATGCCACTGCAAAGTAGCAAATCTAAACTATTTTCCATTCATGATTTTACTTTTTGCTTTATCTACATGAAATTCTTTGCCTCATAATTTCTCCTGGATTAACTATAGGAAACATCAACTTGAAACGGTGTTGTTGTAATCACAATCTTATTATTATCTTATTAGTTTGTCCCACTTTCAAATTACCTTCCTACTTCATTTCCTTTAAAATTCTGAAAACATTCACTTACATTAGTTGAATTAACCTGTGAGTATCATGATCAACCTAGTTGAGGGTAAGTCTCACCCAGTTAGAAGTATAGGGGATTTCCATCCAAAGAAACCTTTGCAGTTGTTACCTTGGTAATTTTCTCAGATTCATTCCATACAGTTTTATTCTTGCAGTCTGCAACATTACTAGATACATGTAAAGCTGTCCTTCTGCCTTTTTTTCTCCACTTCTTTCACAAAGTACATTCTTAATTCTAAGCATTAGCTTTCTATGTATAACTATGTTCTTTGTTGTGTGATAGCAGCACAGTCTCTTCATTCAGTCTCCTTGAAGAGCTCAAGTTTAAATATTTAAATGCTTTGTGAATTTCTCAGTACAAGGTTTTTCTTTACTGCCTTTCACCATTTGACTGCTGTTTCCAGCAGCGCTTGGAGTGTCTCTTACCTGTCATTACTGAACTCTGAAGTCTTTGTTCTTCATTTATATCAGCTTTGAGTGTCTTGTAAATATTCTGCTACTTGTCACCTGGTCATTGTTGTTAGCTGGTCTTTCAAGGAAAAGCAGAAGGGGAAAACAGTCAAATGACACCACATAATGTAGAGGACTGTCTTGTATAAATATGAAGATATCTGTTCAATTGGTTTTGTGTACATTCGGAATCAGCTTAGAGAGATTCCAATATGTGTTTGCCACATCCTTGCTGTGTGTGATAGCAAGTTCTCTTTTGACCAAGCTGGCATTTCTCGACTTTTCTAGTATAGCAAATGGTTGAAATCTGATGCTGGATGGGTGGTAGGTAATACGCAAAATGTTGTGTTAAAGTTCTTTATATAACAATAGAAGCATACTGTGTGATTAAATACCAGTGATTAATTCTTCTTTCAAAAATACATCTAAGAACTGTGCCAAACTTTCTTGGTGACTGAATTCACTGCTTAGTGCTGGATAGCACTCTACTACCAGTATATTCCATCCATCTCCTGTCTTGCTGCTGGTAAATCTCTTGCTGATATTGTTAGCTTACTATATTAAGCCAGGAGCAGTTTTTTTAGATCTAATTCTGGAGTGGTTCTGTTATGAAGTGGGCAAATGTCCAAAGACAGTAGTGGCTGGGAATCCCTGATGTTGTAAGGCTTTTAGGTATGATGCAAGACGGTGTTAGCAGACATGGAGCATATAAGACCTACTTCAAAACAGACATTACTCACCTAAACCTGATAGTGCTATCCAACACCTTTAACACGAGGAGCTCTTCATTTGAGACACATTTATGTTATTCCTCTGGTAGCTGTTAATAAATGGTGAAACACTTCCATGGATTCCAGCGGGAACTTTCTGGTAACGATCAGATTTGGAGTAATCTCATGGTCAAGTTTCCCACTTGGTCATGGTGTGTTAAAAGCAGAATGATTGGTAGGATGTTTTTTGACAAATGTTTTCTTCCATAAGTCCTAGATCTGCTATCGAGCTCTAGTGTATGTGGGAATGGCATATAATGCTATTACAGTCTAACAGTTATGTAATTTCAAAGATTTCTACTAGATTTCTGGCTGTCATAATTGCTTTTCTCACTTGTCAGAATGTACATGTTTTTATGTAGCCATTTGGTCTCTAATTAAATGTGTGTATTATTCAAGACATTGGAACATACTGCAGCTGAAGAAAGTTCTTCTTCCATGAACAGAATAGGGAATATTAAAATAATTATGTGAAAGGGTAGAGTCCTTGTCAGCGGAATGACACCTTTTACTTACTCTATGGTATTCATTTTTTATCTACCATCCTCAGTTTAACATTATAAATACCTGAGACAGTCATCACAGAACTCATTTCCCTACCCTGTCATTAATATTCATGAATTAAGACACTGACCTTGATGTCCATTCTTCAGGATTTTTGAGGGCTTTGAATGTAGCAAACAGTAGTGGTTAATTGTTTTAATACTGTGTCAATTCTTGCTTTAATTCAGTGTCTCTCAGCACCTGATGAACCAAACCTCAGTACTGCCTTTGTGCAGAGCTTTCATCCTAATTTGTTATTATGGCAGAGGATAGTGTCAACAAACTTCAAAAAATAAGGACCGTTCTCCTTAATTTCTCTTCCTGTTCTCAAATCAAAGTAATTGATTTGGAGCTTTTTCTACATATATACGTTAGATTTGTGTTTTAGTTTTTCAGTTTTGTGTGTGGGTATAACAGGGAATTTTAAATGAATTTTAAATATATCTCTAGTAGCCTAGTCATGGCAGCACATTGTTCTACAACCTTGATTTGTCTTGCTTTTCAGCAGAGTAAGCTTAATTCTCATAGAGATAGGTTTCTGTGCTCTTCCTCACTTAAAGTCGCCTTTGATACATCTGTGTTCTGAGTTGTGCCTTGCAAACAATTCTGGTTTTTGTTTTACAAAAGCTTAGATGCTATGAAGAGGGTTGACTAGGACTTTAAGTGTTATTTTCCAACCTTGTTTTAATAAAAAAAAGCCTCAAATCATGATTTTTTTTAGATTACATTGACATTATCTTGTCTTTTGCAGAATACATACATATGATATGAGTCCAGTAGTTAGTCTTTTATATATATATATATATGGCAATCTATGTAGCAGACCACTTTGAGTGTCTCTCAAGAAATATTAACTGCTAGTCACCTAAATTTGTTTGTGTGCTTAACTAACTGAAGTCTGAACATAGTCTGACTTCTTCAGGCTGTCTTCTCACCTGGTAATTGTAGCATTATAGCTGCTCAGAATATGTGGTTTGATTTGGGAATATGGGAAATACAGCTGTTTCATGTATTTTCCTGACATGTTGTGAATGTTTAAGATGAGCAAACCAGCAAAAGTAACAGCAGTGTTTTTGCAGCCTCCTCCCTCATTCTTGTTTCCCAGTGGTCTTGCAACTCTTTTAGATTATGTGATCAAAATGCAAGTTTCAGCTTGCTGCAGGTCCTGTTGCCTGCGGTGCAGACAGTCTCTGAATGGTTTGAGAATGAGCACCTGAATTACGTGATGTGGAAAGAATGCATTTTGATCATCTTATAGATTTGTTTCTCAGTTGACATCGTGATTGTTAGGAAAAGGAGGCGATGACAGTGGATAGTCCTTTAAGTGTGCATTAGGTCATGGGCAGTCTACATCAGCTAGGAGACTGAGCTGCTTTGATGTAGGAATTCTGTGATCTCCTCTTTTAATTATTAGAACTGCTCAGAAATAGTACTGTTGACTATAGTACTGTTGTTGGCTAGGGAGGCTGGTAACCATATATTAATATATATTATCCTACAGTTGTTAATGGATTCTATGTAAGTACTTTACAAATTCTACCAGGCTACTTTTTGACTACTTTTTTCATTTGGTGATTCATTTACAACATGGACTACAAACTGCTCTTTCCATGGGGTGTTTTCTGAAAAGTAGTTAGAATTTTGCTCGTACAACAGAAGTAATGTGTCTAAGCAGTTTAACTTTATGTTTCTTTCAGAGTTTTAAGTAGCTTAATACTTACCTTCCAGAGAAAGTGCCAGAGAGCTCCAGCTTTTTATGACATTTGCTACCTATCTGTGCTATAGTGACTTCTATTGAAGGCTTACGGACAGGGTTGGAAATACTGTTGAAGTACATTTTAAAGACCGTGTTGGGATTCTTGAGGCTGTGTTGCTACATTAGGTTATTTAGGAACACATGCAAATGTTGAGTCACCAGATAATGTGACATATACAAAGAATCCTAAAAAGGGCATATTTTAGTTAAATAATAGCCTATTTTAGTTTTCAGTACTGTTGAAGAGATTTTTTTTTATCTTTCCCTCAAAATTTTGAAAGACTTTCCTAGAGTCAGAGAACGGCTCAGGTTGTAAGGGACTTTAAAGCCCATCATGTTCCAAACCCTGCCAGGGCTGCCACTTCCCAGCTCACCTGCCTGGGACCCCATCCAACCTGGCCTTGAGCGCCTTCAAGGATGGGGCACCCACAGCTTCTCTGTGCAGCCTGTGCCAGGGTCACACCAGCCCTCTTGAGTAAAGAATTTTCTTTGAACATCTAACTTAAATCTTTCCTCTTTCAGTTTAAAACCAGTCTCTCTTGTCCTGTCACTATCAGAACACTCAAGTCAGTTTCTTAATGTTTTTTGCAAGCTCTCTTTTAAGGCTACAATGAGCCTTCTTTTCTCCAGACTGAATAAGCCCAGCTCTCTCAGCCTTTCTTTGTAGGAGAAGTGCTCCAGCCCTCTGATCATCTTCAACAGGCTTCCACATAAACCTTAGAGAAAGTTTCTTTCTTAGATTCTTCCATGGATTCCTTAAAATTAGTTCATTGGCAGCAACAGGTGAAGGCCATTGACATTAGCAGATCTGTTCCTTAAAAGGATGATGATCAAGTTGTTAGAAAATAAGCTTGAATCTGTCTCTAATATTTCAAGACTTCACTAAGACAGTTATCCTTACTTGTACTTATGTTTGAGATGCTAATACTTTGTTTATATTTATCAGCCTTCCCCCAAGCATTTGTGGGGGGAGGAGAAGAGAGAGGAAAAAAAAAAGATGTTCTGAAAAATAAACATTTTTTGCCTCTTCTGTTTTTTTTGGTGAAGGGTTAATGAGGAAGGAAGGTTTTTGCTGCTATTTCTTCTGGATATAAGATCATACTAACACGGATGGTCCTATTGGGAGAGATTTCTACAGGACATTTCATACTGTATTTGATAGGGAGAACATTATTATAAATGCTGTAGTATTTAGAATTGTTTACCAATTATTTCTCTTCTCACAAAAAAAAAAAATCCCTTTAAACTGAAGTAACAAATTCTTTCATCTAATTAGGTTTGGAAATGACCGTTAATTTAATACTTTGTAGGTTAAGATGTGAAGTAGTAATTCTGTATTCATTCCCTTATCCCTCCTGAAGTACTTCCGATGTTCATTCAGTTAGAAAACAGTGATTATGCATGTTTAAAAATAACATACTCATAAAATTAACCTACTGTGTTTATGTTGTCATAGTTCTTTAATGTTGAAAGGTGTTGAGCCACAAAGTACCTGTGAATTGGAGGTGGACGCAGTAGCTGCTGACATTTTAAATCAACTGGATATTGAAGGTGAAGTATTGTTAACTTTTCACATAAATATTTTATAACAGCAACTATATTGTCATCTTCTTTTAAGATTGAGCTCAGTTAAGGCACAATCCAGATTTCAGTGTTAGTAATCTATTAATTTCTACATTTCTACATTTCTAAGATTTATGAGAAGATAAATAAACAACCAAATTGAATAAACTCTGGAAGAAAACTATTTTGAGAATAGTCTATATTTCTGAGCAGCAAGGAAAAAAAAAGGACTTTTGTTAATAGACTACAGAGGGCTTCGTATCTACAAGTGAAAAACCAACATCACATATATGTGTGTATATATTCATGCAGTAAACATACATAGGCAAATTTGTGAGAAGACCTGTTAAAGATCTAAAAAACAAATTGTATGCCGTAGCTTTTACATAACACTGAATTCTTCAGTATGGCAAGAATTGCAGTAAAAATAATGGAAGGTTAGAATGGCAAGAGTTGAAGATGTGTTTTAGTAGGCTGTTTTGTTTTGTTTTGTTTTTTAATATGGGGAAAGAATGCATTTCATCATACTGACAGACTTCCCTTCACATATTGTGTACTTCAGCCCAGATTGGTAGAAACCCTGGTTTGCAAGCTATATGGGAAGATGAAAAGCAGAGACGGAGAGAGAAATGTGAATCTTCTCAGATTAAGACACCAGATTCTCAAGGTAAAAACAAACAAACAAAAATGTATATTGTGCAGGTATTTGTCCCATTTTCAGTGGGAAACAAATAGAAGATAGAAATCAAATGAGTGTGTCAAATTTCAGGACTTCTTAGATGTATTCTTTCCCATTTTTAAGCTTACTGATTGACCAGTATGTGTATTTGATATTAAAGTAAGATATAAAAAATTGCATTCCGTTTGCTGCAGAGTATGCTAGGCTGAATGAATGATAATGACAGTTAAGATTTCATTCTATATGATGAAAAACATTTAAATGTTTAAGTACTAGCAAAATTAAATCTCCTATCCTGAAGCTTCCCATGGTATTTATGCATAAGACCGGTTCCTTTGAGTTAAAACTAAGGTGATGTTAAATGGAAATTATATAGAAGGATAGAGAAATCCCTTATTTTTATGTAAAATTCATTACACAGGGAAGACTGTGCTCTGCAGATTAATTGCATAATGAATAAGGATATATATATCTCTGTACAACCTAGACCCGTTTCTTTTAAAATATGAATGATATTTGGCAAGCAAATCAGAAGACTGCAAGAAGAAAGGAGGCGTGTTCCTGGCTTAGGCAAACTGCTTTCTAACTGTGATATTTTTTTTTCTGTGTAATGCTATTCAGGCTACATAAACCAGGATTTTCAAAATTGTTCACTGATTAAATACTCTTTTCTTGGATGCTCATTTTGATGTAATTGCAACATGATTTTAAATGCCATTGATACTTACAAATGAAAATGAGATCAGTGGGAGTGTGTGAAGTATTTTAAAGTGTTTAAATACACTTGAAAAATCAGCCCTCAAATTTGGCACTTAGTGGACACTTCCACTTTAAGCTATCTCCTAATAGAATTAGTAATTTGCTCACACTGTTGATAGGTCCAAGTAAAAGTGAATAACAAATATATTTTTTTTAATTTTAAAGACCGTGGATTTGTGCCAGCAACAGAGAGTGAAAAATATTTTCAGAAGAGACTTAAAGAAATCCTCAAGCAAAATGACTTCTCTGTGTAAGTGTTTAGCCATTTGCCATAAACAGTAATATTTTGTGCAAACTTTAAATAGGCATTTAAAAACTGGTTTTCAATTAACTAGAACGTTGTCAGGATCAGTGGACTACAGTAATGGATCAGAGGAGTTCTCTGCTGAGCTAACACTACATTCTGAGGTACTTTCTCCAGAAGCCTTTCAGTGTACACCAGCTAATATGGTAGAAGTGCATGAAGATAAAAAGATGAACAAAGGTGAGTATTTTTAATAGCTTGTAATTGCTTAAGTGTAAATCTGTGCTGCGTTTTGACTGTATTTGCTATTAGCAGAAGTAAGCCAAGTAAGATCTAATTGTCACTTGTGAAAAAAGTGAAGGCTAGTTTTGCCTTTATTGTCTTGTTTTTTAGAGTAAACCTTTCTAAAATTGCTGTAACAAATAACAGAAACATGCTTGAAAGTAAAATCCATTTAAATTGCCTTTCTTTCATAGTGTATTGATGTATGTGACTCTTTGAAGTTTTATTCTTCTCTTTTTGATCTTCTCTTAAAGAATCCAATAGGATGCATACAGATAAAGAAGAGGAAGCACTTATTAATGAAGAAGCAATTCTAAACATTGTGGAGAATAGTCAGAGCTTTCATCGTTTGTCTCAAAAACTGAGTCAGACTACAGTTTTTTGTAAGTATGACCGGAGTGGCGTTGATTTCCAACTGTTTTATTTTTCCATACTCTATTGTGCTCTGTTATACTACTGATTACCCCAGAGAGTTTGTCAAGCAAACTGAAACTTCAAATCTTCCACTACTACTGCAAAAACACCTTATTTTCTAATAATTTCACCAGGACAGTGTATTTGTAGAAGTTAAATGTTTTACCGGTTCAGTAACTTGTCCTCAGATGAGCTCAGTGCAGTATGCTGTGAGATGTTATTCTTCATTATGCTCTTCGGTGGTAGGACAAAAATTAGACTAAAAAGGATTTTGACTGTCTGTCAAAATATTTTCAGAGAACGTGCTCGTGAACTACTTTCAGAAGTTCAGCTATCTAGATATACCATAGGCTGATAGTGACAAACTGCAGAAGAAATATTTCCCAAAGTAGATGGATACAAAACAATGGTTGAAGGCAAAGAAGCAAGAAGAAGAAAAAATTAGAGAGGGTGAGAGACCATGACAGCAAACAAGTATGGGTGACGTGAGGGGAAAATAATAAAATAACTCGCCAAATTAAATGGAAAGTTACTTCAGATAGAAATAGTTAAAGTCTCTAGAGGAGATGAAAAGCACATAGTTTATATAGCAGGATACATACAATATTATAAATATAACATGTGGTGTTAATATACACTAAAGCTGGTGCTACAAAGCATGGAAGGAAAAAAACATTGAAAAACCCCTGGCCTCCAATACTTTTGATACATCTGTAGTGTGAATATATATATAATCAACAAGATATGTCTGTGGGCCGTACAATATACAAAAATATACACTTTTTTCTTGCAGAAAACAAAAAAATGGATTAAGTGAAACAGAGTATTTTTCAGTGCTGTTCTATTTTCCAGAGAACAGGCAAGATTTCGGTCATCAAGTTTTATAGGCAGGGATTTGAATTTATCTGGAGAACCATAGGCATAGAAGGTACATGTGAGCTGACTTTTTTTTTTTGAGTGAGAAGATTATTTTGAGTGGATGAGAAGTGACTGAAATCACATCAATGTATCCTATGGCTGTTTGAGTTGCTCAGCTAAATAGCAATGTTGAAATGGGTATTTTTTCAGTAGCTAAGGAATCAGGTGGAAATTTTATACTTCATTGTTTCTTCTTTTTCTTGTAGTCATATGGTTACTAATTCCTTGTGTCTCATGAGTAATGGTGTCTGTGAGTAATGTGTTGCCCTCACATAAAGGAAATAAAAATCATATCTAAGGGAGGAATGAAATCTGATGAATTTTTGGTGTAAGAGTGGAGGAACGTAGGAATAGAGTAGGTTACAGTAACATGAAAAGGAAAATGAAGTTAAGCATTACAGTAAAGGACAGAAGGAAAGAAGAATCAATAAGTAAAAATCAGTGTCATCTTTCATGAGATGCAGTGATTGAAGGTCTTCCAGGCAATACAGTGAGAAGTGCCCAACAAAGTTAGCAAAGCCATTGAAGTGGAGAGAGCAACAGAAAGGCAAGGATGCTTCAGAAGTTGGCACTCATGCTGAAAGAAAAGGGGAGAGTGAGACTGAATTTGACGAGGTATGAGAGAGTGGAGGCAGAGAGAAATGCCTTCCACTGAATCTACTGCATTTGGAACAGGAGGGCAGAAATAGAAATAATTTCAAAAAAATAAAAAATAAAAGGCTGTTAGTATCGTAGATAAAGAGCTTGCAAAATAACAATAAAACTGAAAAAAGAAGTATGCAAAGAGCTTTGTTTCTTTAGCCTGCCTTGCTTTGAACAGTAGCAAACTAGTATGTTCAGGGTTTTGTTTTGCAAGCAGATTGTAAGTAGTGGTTAACAAATAGTACAAAATACAGACTCCATCTGTTTGGGCTCTTTCTGCAGTGGACAGTGCTGATGAGGCCATGATTGATGTGTTGGCTGGTTTGGAGAGTGATGGATATCAGATGGAGCATCACAAAGCACTCTCTCACCATCGTTCCCTTGGAAGCTGTCGAAATTCTCAGAACAGTGACGATGAAGAAAATGAGCCACAGTGTGAGAAAGAAGAAATGGAACTTAGCTTGATAATGTCCCAGAGGTGGGACAGCAGCATTGAAGAGCCTGGGCCAAAAAGAAGGTATGTATGTGACTTTCTTTACTTAACCTTTCCTCTTTCACCTTCATATTTAGGTGTGCTAATATAGATTATAGAGGAGTCTCTTTTTTAACATTAGAAAAATTTAGCATTAAAATTTCTAATTTNATGGAACTTAGCTTGATAATGTCCCAGAGGTGGGACAGCAGCATTGAAGAGCCTGGGCCAAAAAGAAGGTATGTATGTGACTTTCTTTACTTAACCTTTCCTCTTTCACCTTCATATTTAGGTGTGCTAATATAGATTATAGAGGAGTCTCTTTTTTAACAGCATTAGAAAAATCAGCTGATGCTGCAACTTGTCAGTTTTATAAGTGGATGTAGATGAAATGTTTTAAGTGTGGCTAGACCTAAGCTTCTTGTTTACTGTTTGAGGAAAAATTGTGTAGTACCTTTTTTCCTACAAGTCTCAATATGAGTAAACTCTTTTAAAAGTAATAACACATGGATATAATACAAAAAAATGTGAAGTGTATCTTGTATACTGCATTTGCCTACAACTTTCATTGAATTGAATGTTTAAGAAATAACCTCGTGTAGACTGACACAGAAGCCTGAGAAGAGCGCCCATTAATTTCCACTCTCAAAGCTTAGATTAAAACATGAATGTTGCTCTCTTTGCTGGACTGCTAAAGATCACAACCTAAATACCTTTAAGGTTAAGATTACTGAATTCTTCTCAGGTTATAAAGACTTTCTGTACAGTCTGCACTAATGGGTTTTGCAAGAAGCTACCAGTTTTATTTCACCCTTGCTTTTTGGGCAGACCTTCTGGTATTTATAACTATTTGAGAGATGGGGGACTTAACAGATAAAACATTTTGATTTTTTTTAACATCAGAAATTATAATTATACTGTGATTCAGAGAGCAAGAGAGGCATAGAAATAGTTAATCTTTTCTCTTGTAAAGGAATGCAGAAAAGTTGTAACGGAATCAGAATTTAAATAATTAGTTTCCTAGTTCTAGAAAAGTGAAACTTTATTTCACTTTTCTTTGACCTTTGATTTTGTTTTTATTTTTATTTTGTCACAGTAGTCTTAAAGTTGAACTTTCCATCTGAAGTGTTTTAACATTAATTTTTTTTGTCAGTTACTGTGTAAAACTAGCCTATATCTTGCAGCGTTTATTAGCTTGGGCACAGCTCTGTATAGGTGTAACAATACAATTTCTGAGGTCAAGTAGGATCCTGAAGCAATTAACTGCTTTTATGCAATAAGGAATCCAACTTAAAACTCATCAGACCTGATGAGCTGGCTCGTAAGTACCTTGGTCATGTATGCCTACATCTTCATCTCAAACAGAAAGCACTAGGGAGTACATAACAGGTGCTACCCCATGGAGATCTCTTCAAGTTCTCATGTGGTCCTTGCAGAATTTGGACTGACTTCAGAAGAGTGCATGGGTATCCCTGTCCCCTGCATGATTCTGATCATGCACAGGGAGCCAGCTGGAATTTCATGATGGATGTGATCCAATTCTGTTCATGATTTCTTCTATTTGTTCTGCTTCCTAATGCATACATTTTATCACTTTCCTGTTATTGACAATCCAGCGGTCTTTCATTATATCAAATAATATCTTGAGATAATATATGGTGCAAAAAAATTCAGGGTGTAACAGTACCTTAGAGACTGAATTAGCTTGGGTTTGATTTCTACTGGGATAAGAAAAAGTTCAGTGAGGAATGATCTGGTTCTTGAAGAGCCATATAGCAGTATGATGCTGTCTCCGACAAAATTTCCAGGAAACTAAATGCTCTATTTGGTTATAAAGTTATTCTTTGCAGAAGTCATTTCAAGCCTGACTTTGGTTTACTGATGTTGACGAAGACTTGCTTTGTGCACAGAATCATAGCATAATCAAGGGTGGAAGAAACATTTAAATGTTGTCTAGTCCAGTGCCCTGATCAAAACTGCTTGCACTGGATCAGTTGCCTAGGATGAGTTAAGGTGCTGGAAAAGTTAGGAATATTTTTAAGAACAAGGATTACTTAGCCTTTATGGACAATGTGTTGCAGTATTTGAACATCCTCGTGCTCATGAGTGCTTCTCCTATATACATTTCCTGAGGCAACCCTGTGTCCATTTCCTCTTTCATACCATGACGGAGTCTGAACCTGATTTCTTCTTCATATAATGAGTGCAACAAGATCGTAGTTTTTTCTCAAGGCTGAACAAATCCTGATCCCTTATCCCTCCCCCTTCTTTATATGTAGGTAAAGCCTCCTATTTATTCCCATGGAAACTACAACAGCTTCAAAGATCACAATAACACTAATAGAATTTGCTCTACAGTGATCACTGTAAACGATACAATATCACTATATATGATCTGTATCACTATAGAGCTAATTCTCAGTTACAAAACACTATTTTTCAACACTGTCACCTCCATTAGCTATGAATTTTTGCTAGTGATGAACAAGAACCTGCATGCCACACTGTTAAAAATATACACTATCGGAGGTGGCCCACCGTTTCACTGCTGCTACAGCAGTACGACTGTTGAAACACACCACCCAGTGCTTCACTGTACTCATATCCACTGTTTGGTCTCTATAAATGCTCAGCAAACATCGATGAATATCAGTAGGTGCAAATTTTCCATGTGGAGGAATTCAATTACACACCTTTGCTTCATACACACTTCTGTTTCAGATGCCGTTCTGACAGACTGCCTCTGTGGTGCCGTCTGTCACACAGCAACAAAATGTAATGGAATATTGCTGGGAAGGTTTAACCTGCACTCCCATACCACCAGCATCTGCCTCTGATGTTGTGGGCCAACATAATAAAATAGGAGACATTATTTTTTAGAGCAGCGTTTGGTTATCATGTGCTCCCACCCCAAGTCACCTTGGTGACCTGCAGCTGGATTTGCTCCAGTTTTATTGGTGTTGTCCATGTAGTGACTGAGCACAGTTCTCCACATGCAGCCTCACAGCTGCTAATACTGGCAACAGTCTTGCAGTCACAGTCCAGGGTGCAGCTAGCTACGGAGGTGTGCTGTACACTCAGGTTCTCCTTTGTCCCCTCATTGTTTTCTTAACAGCTAAACTAAAAGTATGTTGTGTAGTTGGTCTTTTCCAACCTTAATGATTCTATGAAAATTAAGTATCTAAATCCCTTTTCTAACTTCTTAAACTAGTGAATCCTGCTTTTCTTCTCTACAGATGTTAGATGTTTGACTTCTTTTCTTACTTGTTAATGTAATAACGATATTCTGATTTTCCTAGTAAGAAGTGTAACACGTTTTATTTCACTTTGCTCACCGAAGTTACACAGCCTTTTAGCCTTATATGACTAAAGATATTTACCTATTTTCTATTGTTATTTTCTGCATTATTTGATTCCTTCATGTTCTGTAGGTCAGTTGGGAAAAACATGCATCGAAGTTCAACAGAAGAGGACTCATCTTCAGAGGAAGAAATGGAGTGGAGTGGTAGCAATATGCTCCTAACTAATCTCTCTATACCTCAGCTAGATGGGACTGCAGATGAAAATGGTGGTAAGTAAGCAGAAAAACAGCTTTGGGAGTTGAGTTGCTACCTGAATCATAATTTGTCTTCAGATCAATTTGCTAATTCTTGGACATACTGAATGTCTTTGATTCTTGTCTTAGCTGGGAGGAAATATTTTCAGTGGATTTCAGAAGCAGGCCCTTAACATCTTCCTTAAAAGTCAACCATGTTTTAATCTCAACACCCACAGAGAATTACCAGGATCTTTATTTCCGATTGTATTAATGATTCAAAAAAGAGTAGTATCATTTAATTAGTTCTGTGGATAAGTTCTTTGTCGCAAGGAGTATTTTTCTGTTATGATTTGTTGTGCTAATATGGTGCTGAAATTAAAGATTCTGCGGGACCATTTATCCTGCTATGATTTTGTTGTAAATAGTAGATTGTGTAAATTTTGGTGGTTAACTCTGCTTTGCAAATATGCACTGCCTATACTAAAAAACAGAGAGCCTTTGAGTCTGTCTCATTCAGCAGGTTGCATGTCCATATTCTGGGATAACATGAGTTAAAATTATGCAGTAGAAAACTGCTGCAGAAGAAACTGCCTTTCAAAAATCTATAAAAATAAAATAAATTAATCTGTAGAGATATGTCTTGCTATCTCTATAACCTGCTGTCTGTGTTCCAAATAACCTTGGTTAACAGAGTGCACATTTTGAGGTTTGGCAAATACATAAGTGTTATTATTTGTTCTATTAGACAAGCTGCAGAATTTCATGTTTAAAAAATTCAGAGCAAAAAATGAAAAATGTACAGAACCCATTGTGGAGGAAGGGGAAATATGTCTATATCCAGAGGTCTCTTGGTACTAAGTTCATTTTTGCTCTTGGTCTAATTAACGGTAATTGTTCTCAATTTTAAATTGTAATTGTTTTTCAGTTTTAAATTATGATTAGCATCATTTTTGTACAGAAACTCATTCTTAATCCGTAGTAAAAATGGGGTAGTGTAAAAATCTTGTTGGTGCTCATATGTGTACCTAATTTCCTATTGCTGCATTTGCTCTTAGGGTAAGGAGTGTAGTTATGTATGTTACTATCTCTTGTAGCTGTTTGACAAAGTAACAAGCATCGTATATCAGTATATAAAATAGATATGTCTTAATATATTAATATAAACAATTCCATATTGAAGAAAATGAGCTATATGGTCTTATTACATAGACAACCAGAGCCATTCTTTCATGTCTGCTGCTTCAAGCCTAGTTTTTTTTATACTTTGCTGTTGTAGGTATAAATTGTAAGGTTAATACATTACTTGGTGTACTACTCATGTGATTTTTTGCAAGATGAGAATTGTAATTCCCTTATTTGCAGTACTTAGTATCTTCTTGTAAAAAGGGATGCTTCTGACTAATAAGACTGTATCTTTATAACTGTTTAAATTGTAGAATATTTCAACTATTTTAATTACTCACATGGAGAAAGTCTACTTAAAATAGTTCTCATTTAGTCAAATGTAAGATAACTTCTACTATGCATACGTTTCTTAAAACAGGAGATATTCAAAACAGATCTCAGTATATGTCATCTGATTTAAAAAAAAAACAAAAAAAACCTTATCCACCTTATCCACACATGAATCTTAGTGTCCATAACATCTGACTGACTTATGAATATTATTGCAGTTTTTGTATCTGAATAGTCAGGTATCTTCCAGATGTTCACTTGACATTTCACTGAACTCCCATTTTCTTTTTTACCGTTAATCATCCTCATGCTCTGTGTGAATATCTCCTCCTACTCCCGAAGAATCATAGACTGCATCTCCCAGCTGATTTTCACAGCTCAATGACTGTGTATGCATTAGAAAATGTTATTAGAAGCAGATTGAAGTTTTATTTTATTTTTTTTTCACCCAGCTACAAATAAATCATGAGGACGAAGGCACTATGATTCTCAGATAATCCTCAAATTGGTTTAGACTTAAAAGGTGAATGCTTAAAGAATCTCCCACATAGTATGGCAGTTTGCAGCACATACTTTCAAGTCATATAGCACGTTTCATAACTCATGTTCCCCTTCAACATTTCAGCCAGGGGTGTGGACACATGAGCAAACTGCTGTGTGCTCCCAGCTCTGTAGTTCTTAAGTGTTATAAACTCCTTGAAGTTGCTTGGCGCTCACTGTAGTTAAGAAAAGCACACAATTACTGCAAAGTAGTTGTTAATATGTTATTTACCACGTGTCTGCACACACTTATCCAGCAGTAAATGTGGTGAAAGTAACAAAGGACTATCTCTTTCTTCCATTTTATCACACCATCAGTCTTCACAGGGCAGGTACCACAGAACATGCTGGTTGTAGACCTTTGTGGAAATGCTAATATATGGGTGTGAATTTATGATCTAACTAAACGGGGCAAGCTCCTCACATAGACACTTAAATGGGTGTTGGATTGCTCTGCTTTAAAAGTGCAGTAAACTACCTTACACTTATTGCACAGGGTGGTTGATACAAAGCCCTTGGTGTGTTGTAAGATCATACTTTAGCTTTCTGTGGAATTACTTTTCTATATGGAGAAAATCATCTTAAGTATGTTACTTTCTTTTTCAGAACCAGGAAGCATGCATACTTCTCAGGGACAAGCTTTTATAAAAGTCATTCTCTTTGTATTTAGCTTTCTGAAAATGATTTCAGAAGCCTTCTTACAGAAAGCTAGCACGGGATCTTTGGGAAATGCATTCAAGTCCACAATTCATAAATAACTGACAGAATATCTGGAGACATACATGTATTAATGATATGATTTTCAAAAAGCAACTCATGTATTTGGGGCCTGTAGTTGTCGTGATCATAAATGGAATGTGAGTTAGAAGAGTACTGTTTTGGTTTGGTTTCTTTTATGGGAGGGCTTTCATGAAAATATCATTAAGATGGTTAATAGTTTAGTTATTCTTTTTTACGGGAAAACTAGAGTAAAATTACTTGTCTTCCATTTCAGACAATCCTTTGAATAATGAAAGTTCTCGAACTCACTCCTCCGTCATTGCAACAAGCAAAATGTCTGTAAAGACCTCAATCTTTCATAAAGATGCTGCTACGCTAGAACCCCCATCTTCTGCTAAAATTACTTTTCAGTGTAAACACACAAGTGCCCTTTCTAACCATGTTTTGAATAACGAAGATTTAGTAGAAGACCTTTCACAACCAAACACAGAAACAAGACCTGAACTTTCAGTTCATTCTCTTACAAAAGAAAGCACTTACACAGCAAAGTACCCAACATCATTTAGCAATAGTACCCATGCAGAAAACTCACATAAAGAGAGTAACAAGAAAGATACTCTTCCAGTTCCTTCGTGTGAAAATAATATTTTTGAGTATGAAGATGACATTTCGTCAGTGAGCAGACAGATACCTAGCAGGAAGTATACTAGCATCAGAAAGACTGAGAAGGATGTCTCTTTTATGCATGTGGGCCGCCACATTGGAGACAGCATACTGAATAAAAACTCTTTCAACTTTTCTGATTTGAGCCACTCTGGCCACTCCAAAGGTAAAATATCCTCTGAACTAAATGAAAAAGCCAGCAGTGCGAGTATAAATAGTTTTTTTCCAGCAACAGTTACAGAAAATTGTGAATTGGTGTCTTGTTCAGGAGGCAGTCGAACTGTTGTACATTCACTTGAAAATAACACTGATGAAGGTGGCCTTAATAAGCTTAAAATTAGGTATGAAGAATTTCAGGAGCATAAAGCAGAAAAGCCAAGTCTCAGTCAACAAGCAGCACATTATATGTTCTTTCCTAGTGTTGTTCTTTCGAATTGTCTTAGCCGACCACAAAAGTTAGCTCCTGTGACATATAAATTACAGCAAAGCAACAAGCAGTCCAGGTTGAAGCTGAATAAAAAGAAATATAGTTTTATCAGTCATCAGGAGCCTGCAACTGTAAGTGATGTTGTATCAGTGAAGGAAAGCTGCTATACACAAGGTAATGCTTGTAGTAATATTCCTGATAAGGATAGTGCTTTACCTAGTGACTTAGTCCAAGTTCCTCTTGAGGCTTTTGAAAACAAAATGCCTACAAGTACTGCTCATTGTACTGACTGCCAGATTGGAGATGGATCTCTTGAAACTGAGCAGTCATTTGGATTATGTGGGAATAAATACACACTTCGAACTAAACGAAAGGTAAATTATGAGACTGAAGACAGTGAATCAAGCTTTGTCGCGCACAACTCAAAAATTAATCTACCTCAACCAATAGAAAGTGTTGAAAGTTTGGATGGGTCTCAGAAGTCTCGAAAACGCAGAAGACTTTCTAAAAAGCTGCCACCTGTTATTATTAAATATATTATCATCAATAGATTTAGAGGGAGAAAAAATATGCTTGTTAAACTAGGGAAAGTAGATTCTAGTGAGGAAAGAGTGGTACTCACAGAAGAAAAGATGAATTTATATAGAAAGCTTGCACCTTTAAAAGACTTTTGGCCAAAAGTTCCTGACTCGCCTGCAACCAAATATCCTATTTATCCACTAACGCCAAAGAAAAGTCACAGAAGAAAAGCAAAACATAAGTCAACCAAGAAAAAAACTGGAAAACTGCAAAGAACAGGTAGTAAAAGTAATATTAAAAGAACTTTATCTTTCAGGAAAAGGACTCACACAATTCTTTCTCCTCCTTCACCATCCTATAATGCTGAAGCTGAAGACTGTGACTATAACTATAGTGATGTTATGTCTAAATTAGGTTTTCTTTCTGAGAGAAGCACAAGCCCAGTAAACACATCACCACCTCGCTGCTGGTCTCCCACTGATCCAAAAGCAGAAGAAATTTTAACCAACCTGGACAGAGAAGCTTTACATTGTAGGGGTCCTAATATGTACAACAACAGGACTGTTAATTCTAATGTAGGAAAAAATAGTCGAGCAAAAACTCAGGTTAAGAAATGTAAAAAGAAATTTGCTAGCCCCACTGTGTCTACCAAGAAAAAGAAAAAGATGAATCAAAGTGATAAAACAGCAGATGATGGAAAGAAGAAACCTAGAACTAAACAAAGACAGAAAACAGCAGAAAAAATGTCCTCAAGAAAACGCATGGTATTTAAAGATGAAAAAGGAAATAATCACTCTACCACAGAAGTGAAGTTTGTGCTGAAACATCAAGATCTGCCTGAGATGTCTTACAACTCACAGCCACTTCATCATCGGAGAGATGGGCCTCTTCCTGGCTTTACAGCAGGATATCTGCCATCAACACCATTCCCCTCCGCAGCTGATACACAAGGTAATTCATCAGACTGTTTTCATTCATTGATGGACGTTGATAAGCCTTTAGATGCACAAAGTTTGCCTGCTCTGCGAGAAGACCCTCATTCGTCTGTTACATCAACTCCTGTGGCGTCCGGAAGAGAAGTACTGAAAGTGAGCTCTCAAAGGCCCAGGACTCAAAGTACTGTATTTAGAATGAAGGAATCTGCTCTCATTAAAAACATATTTGACTCATCTAATCACTCAACTCAGGTAACACAGAATGTGCGCGTCTCTAAAGATAAGACCTATGTAAAAGCAGAAGAGATAAAAAATTTGCAAAACAGGTATTTACCACCAGCTGGGAAATTAAATGAAGCTCATGAGTCTTCAGACACGGCGAAGATGGATCAGTTGCATTCCAGTAACTATTTGCATTGTAAAGACAATAATCAACAGCAGATTTTTGGTATACCAGAGGCATCCAAGCATTCTGATCCTTCTTCTGTTCTTAAGTCATCTGAGGAAAGTCCAGGGCCTCTTCAGTTGCCTAAGAACTGTTTCATAACCTCTTTGAAGAGTCCAGTGAAACAACTAAATTGGGATCAAAAACAGAGAGGATTTCTTTTGGAAATGTCACATTTTAAACCCGAAACTGTAAAACAGAAGTCTCTGTCAGAACCAACCACGCAACCAAAACCCATTTCCCAGTATAAGAACAGGACTATAGTGGCCCCATCAGCATTCAGTGAAGGACAGTCTGGTCTAGCTGTTTTGAAAGAGTTGCTCCAGAAGAGGCAACAGAAAGCTCAGAATGCAAATGTTACACAAGAACCATTACCAGTTAAAACGCAGCTGAGCAGAGGCAACCCATGCCCTCTTGAACAGAATAAAGCAATTAAAAGGTCACGGTCAACCACACCTAGAAAACCACGTGCTCCCAGGAATACAAAACCTAAAGAAAAAACACCAAAAGTTTCAAAAATTGAGTCTTTAAGCCAACAGGTCACTAGTCACGTTGATAATTTGGTATCTGATGACAGTCCTATATTTTTTTCAGACCCTGGTTTTGAAAGCTGTTACTCCCTTGAAGACAGCTTATCTCCAGACCACAATTACAACTTTGATATTAATACTATAGGGCAGACTGGATTTTGCAGTTTTTACTCTGCAAGCCAGTTTGTCCCAGCAGATCAAAATTTACCCCAAAAATTTTTGAGTGATGCAGTTCAAGATCTTGGTTCTGGACAAACAACAGAAAATGACTTTCTATGTCGTAATGACCAAAAAACTGATGAAGAAAAACAGCATTCTTCAAGCACAAGTAAGTGGATAAGACCTGGTTCTCTGAGCCCTGAGCTTTTTGAGAAAACCTCACTGGATAGTAATGAGAACCACTGCCATAGCCAACGGAGGAAAAACGTACATCCTTCAACTTCTAGGTCCAACTCTGTTGATACCTCTTGTACACAAGAGACTGAGGTCTGCTTAAATGAAAAATTTAAATTGACTAGAAACCCAGTAAATAAAGAGAGATTTCTTAACCTTCCTCAGCCAACCAGCTCAGACTGGATTCAAAGCCACATTAGAAAAGAAACCACTTTTGAACCCTGTCAACCACTTGATTCAGTTAATACCTCTTTTACATCTGTACTGTCATCTCCTGATGGTGAACTTATAGATGCAGCCTCTGAGGATTTAGAATTGTATGTTTCAAGAAACAATGAAGCATTGACTCCAACTCCAGATAGTTCACCAAGATCCACCAGTTCTCCCTCACAATCAAAAAATGGAAGTTTTACACCTCGTACTGCTCACATTCTTAAGCCGCTCATGTCCCCACCCAGTCGCGAAGAAATCATGGCAACTTTGCTGGATCACGATCTCACAGAAACAGTTTATCAGGAACCATTTTGCAGTAATCCTTCTGATGCTCCAGAAAAGCCAAGGTACTGTTTTAAAGGCATTTCCCTCTACATATGCTTATAATTATATTAAGTTTAATTTAATCCTGTAAACAATTTTGTGCTGTTATGTGACACAGCTGCATGAAAGATTCCGTTACATTTGTAGTTGAATATTAGTATGTTTCCCTTGCAAACACCCTTTTTCATTCATGATGCTTTCTTTTTTTATTGCTTGATTTTACTGTAGTAAGTGAAAGTATGCCTGCTTGCTTCGTAGAAGATGGATACTGCCCGCAGGAATTTATTGTGAGAAGACTAGTTAGCTGAACTCTGCTTGCGTATAATCTTGAAAACTGCCTACAGTGCAGTTTAGAGCAAAGCAATGATTCAAACTATTTTCTTTTTTAGGGAGATTGGAGGACGGCTTCTCACTGTAGAAACTAGGCTTCCAAATGACCTGCTTGAGTTTGAGGGAGACTTCTCATTAGAAGGGCTACGACTCTGGAAGACTGCGTTTTCAGCAATGACTGAAGGTCCTAGACCAGGATCACCTCCCCGTTACGGTCACTCTGCTGCTAATAAAAGAGAAATTAATAGCCATAAAACTAGCAAAGACAAAAAAATTGTTATAATGCCATGCAAATGTGCTCCAAGCCAGCAACAAGTTCAGATATGGCTCCATGCCAAAGAAGAGTATGAACATTTCAAGAAATTGCCTAAAAATCATCCTGCTGAGCTGGAAAAAGCAGCTGAGAATTTCAGCTCCACGATATTGTCTGGAGAGAATTCTATAGAAGTAGTAAAAGCAGCTAATAAAGATGTAAACTTGACAAGCCTGGAAGATGGAAGATCTATAGTGCCTGCAAAGGATTCTCCTGCTCCTGTGGGAGATCCTACAAAAGCACAAACCAAGGAAACCTGTGACAAGTCTGTAAGTACTGTAGGAACTTCTATAAATATTAAAAGTGACATAGATTCAAATGAAACTCCGTATGAAAGCAAGACACTTAACGCTTCAGATCTAGAACATGATAAGGAAGAGGAGGAAGAAGACTATTATGTCAATTACAGTTCACCAGATTCTCCAGTGCTTCCACCTTGGCAACAAGTAGCATCTCCAGATCCCAAGCAGTCCAATTCAGAAGATGCAGAGTGGAAAAGTCAGGATGTTATTTTGTCTTCTGTGGAAGAAAATGATGTAGCACCTGTTGGAAGTGTGCAAAATTCTCCATCCACCCAAGAGGACATTAAGATGACCTTTGACACATCTCCACTTCTACTTAGTGTAGATCCTGGAAACCCTGAAGCCATTTGTTTACATAGTACACCCATCACACAGAGAAAAGGTCCTGATGGAATTCATGAAGTTCTTGGGTTTACTCCTTTATCAACAGGTAAATCCATTAAGTGATCTTAATGATAGATCTTAATGTTACTGAATATGATATTTCTTTTGACACGTTGACAAAATTCCTACATCCTCACAGAATTATATTTGAAATATTTGAAAAGGAAAAGGCCTGTGCATTATTGTTAATTTGACTAATTATGACTGAAGTTGAGAATCAGAAGACCTTTGTGCTTCCTGATGTTATCTGAACTCTGAAGTGCTAGTTAAAAACTTAAAGAAGTGTAACTTCCAAGGAGAATTTTAAAATCTTGTTGATTATATTGCCATTAAATTGTATTTCAATCATAGTGGAATGTAAGTAACTTTGCAGTACTCAATATAACGACATAATATTTGGTGTCTGATTGGCCTTGTACTCTGCATTTCTAACTGTCCACAAACATCAAATTGCAGTTCTGCCTTGGACTGGAGAGAGAATAATGTTAATTTTGTTTATATACAAATATATGTTGATAATGTTAAAACAAATTTTCCAGCGTATTGCTTAATGTTTGGACAATATTGATGAGGTTAAGCAGTTTTTCGCTCCCATATGTTTATAGAACCAAAAGCCCAGAAACTGTGTCATAGGAGAGGAAGTAATACTGATGGTCTTCGAAGAGTACTTTTAACGACACAAATGAAGGTAAATAAAGATTTTATGTATGGGTACTTTTTGTTACTCTACACTTACATTTCCATTCTCTTTCTCACTAACAATCTTTCCCTTAAGCAGACAGCTCTAACACATACTTTCTTTCGGAATTTAGTTTTTAGAATTTATTCTGTATTGTTGTTTTTATTTTTTCTTTTGCTATTAAGATCTGAAAAAATATGTTTAAAATGGTAGAATGTTATTGCTGCAGAGTCAGTATTCACTCAAAGTTAGGAAGAAGAAATCAGTTTAACTTGCAGGAAAAAAAAAACTTGGATTTTGACAGTGTGTTCTCTATTTTAGGATGGTGAAACTCTAATGAATCAGTAAGAGACACCAGCTATGAATGTTGTGTTGCTGTTTAGGTTACAGCATACTTTTTAAGTTCTGTTGCTATTTTCCTTCTGTATATATATATAAGCATATATATTTATGTGTCTCCATGTGTATATTTTAGTTTTCAGACAATGTCTTAGGCATCGTTGGAAACATAAATTGTCTGTAAACGGCACTAGTGTGCTGAGAGAGTAGAAAGGAAATTGTGTGATCACTCACATGTTTTCTATAAAGTGTATTTCTGTTCCCCTATTGGAAACAGAACAATTGAATAGGTGCATCATGGATCTGACTCAGTAGTCTTCTTTGTTCTTAACATACTGGTATTCCCCCAGTTCAGGTGGGTAAGTGTAGTCTTGATTTAGTGCCTTTACAAAGTGGTGAGCAGTACAGGGTATTCTAATGAGTTGTTGTTCAAGAGCAAACAGGGACCTGTTGGTTTCCCTGTCTTCAGCCTTCTAAGAGAGACGGTATGAATATATTTTTTTAAAGACATTTCAAATTGCCTTTTGCTTTACTATGTATGAGGTTTCATTAATATTATTCCAATTGTTGTTTTCCTGATGAAAAAATAACAGGATAGTAAAAGTTTACATTTAGTAATTGTACTGTAGCATTTGCACTTTTATTGATAAATTTTTGTTTAATTTTGGCACCACTGTATATAAATTTAGCTACCTCTAGTTTTTTCAGTATTTATACGAGTGGTTTTATTTTTATTTTTTTTTTGTTACTGTTCAACAGAATCAGTTTGCTGCCCTCGGTGCTCCAAAGAGAGAGACTTCTCAGATTGAAGGACCATCTTTAAATAACACTTACGGTTTTAAAGTCAGTGTTCAAAACCTGCAAGAAGCGAAATCTTTACATGAGGTAACTGATTGTTATGTGTGATTTTATAAAGTGATAGTTCATCAAACTAGTTTCATAATGGCAGTATTTAAAAACCTTTCCTCCTTGGTCCCTGCCTGACTTAAGATTAGTCAGAGTGTGCTGTGTGCGACTGTGATTGCTGTATGACTTCAGCTTGATCTTCAGTTGCCCTTATCTGATACTACTACTAAATTTCAGGATCAGGAGGGAGAAATAGTAGGGTTTTGTGTAAAAATATTTCTGGCAAAACTAGTTAATTGTAACTTTCACGGGTCACTTCCTTATGAATGGAGGCTTCAGACTGAATGTTAGTGAGGGCCTCTCTGAGGCCCTGCGTGGTAAGTTCTGAATCTGTTAGCCAATTTCTGCTGCATTTATCAGGGTGGTAGGTATCTTAGGTAGTGTTTCTATGTATTTCATGTATATCAGTGGGTGATCTGAGAAAAGAGAGGAAAATTAGTGCTGGAGAAGGGGATGCAATATAAATACAGTACAACTATGTTTGGAGGCTGGCTGGCACACATTTGCTTACTATTAACCACTACTCCCATAGCTAGGAGTTAGCTGTCAACCAGCTTACAGACAAGCTCAGGAGTTAGTTTTATGTGCTAAATAGATAACATGGGAGAAACAGCAAGAAACTAATGATATGACAGGAAATGGAGATGCAGCTTGATTGTACAATTCTGTTTCATTGATGGGTGAACAAATCTAGAACCCTCAGGGCAGCTTGCTTTCTTTTCCCCTGTAATTTCTCCAGTTCACTTGTTAGTCTAGTTTATCAGCTACATTAAGCAAGACAGCACAGAAACAAGGTAGTATTAAATACTGTTGTGTTTCATAATACAAACTATTTTACACAGAGGTAAAGCAACACGATGAGGAATTTCATTAATGTAAGTGAAAGGAAAAATAAGTATTCTTCATGACTGTTTACAAGTCTTGGGCAAGGGAGGAGAAGGAAAATAAAGATTAATAGTAGTACTGGTTGTCTCTGATGAGTTTGGAAACTTAATTCAGCTCAATATACAAAGCTGTTTGAAAGTACTGTAAGAATGTAATAATTGCTGAAGTTGAACATTTCTGCTAATTTGTATTTGCTTTGGAGAGAAGAAGATAGTATTCAGAAACATATTGAATTTTAATATTTGAGTATAAAAGTGCTTTAAATTTTAAATTTATTTGTAAGATGTTGTTATTAGCAAAAAAAAAAAGAGAGAGAGAGATCCAGAGATGCCCATTTAATCACTTCTAATTATTTTCAAATATGACCTCTTACTTCGAATGACCATATAAGTGTCTACATTAGCTCCTTTGCATTAATAAATTATCCTTTTCTTTTTTATTTCTTTCTCTATTTATTTTAAGAAAGGACCAAAAAATACTAATTCTTTGTATTTATTTGTTGGTAGGTCCAACACCTTACCCTCATCAGTATGGAGTTACATGCTCGAACCAGACGAGATTTGGAACCAGACCCAGAGTTTGATCCGATCTGTGCTTTATTCTATTGCATCTCATCAGACACAGCACTTCCAAATACTGATAAAAAAGAAATCACTGGCGCTATAGTGATTGATAGTGGCAGGACACTCTCCAGCCAAGGTTCTTATTTCTTTTTTTTTTTTTTAACATACTTTACAAGAATACTTATTTCATAATAATGAAACAGTAGCAGGCAAAATATAATAGAGTATCTATATTGCTGTTTAGCTCATTTAATTTTGTCTTGTTGACTGTTGGATGAATGGCCATATTGAACATAGAGTTTTCCTGTTTATATCTTCTGAAGAACCATTGCATGGGCTGTAAATCGGAAATAATATACACGTGTTCAAAATATCTGTCTGCATGCTTGTGGACAAGCTCCTGCAGTGTTCTGAAAGTATAAAGAGGAAAACCTGCCTTTAGTTTCCTACTCAAGTCGCTGGATAGCTACAAGTAGAAAATGTTAAAAGCAAGACAGTATGTTTTATATTTTACTTAAGGGTTATTTTTGTGGTTTTATCTGATCCTTACAGGATCTAAACAGGGGCCCTTATTCTATTGTACCTTTTTGGCTTTGTTTAGACCAGTGATACTCAACCTGTGGCTCTAGAGCCGGATGTGGCTCTTCATGGCCCTACAGGCGGCTCTCGCAATGTAGGCGTCTGATCGGCGCTCCACTCTATCAGGCAGCGCGGGGAGCACTGAGCAAATGGACCAGCAGTGTGGGAGTCGCTGAAGTTTCCCCTCCCATAGGGGGAAAGAAAAGGAGCTGCTGGGATCCCCCCACAGGTAAGAGTAGAGATCACCTCCCACCCAGCAGCTGTGGGACAGAATGGGGAAAAACTCGCCCTTTTGCCCCTTCCGCCCCTCCACCCCACTTCCTCCTAGCAGCCAGAAGGGGTCGAAGACAGAATGCTGCTGGGAGAGAGGATGCTGATGTGTCATGTCGTGATGTATCAATATGTGATGATGATGAGGCAGCATCCTCACACATTGAAGTGTCATGATCAAAAAAAATAAATTAAATCACACTGTGGATACTTGATTTTTATGGTGCTCTACAACTCCATTTAGTAAAGAAAGAAGTGGCTCTCCAGCTGTTAAAGGTTGAGTACCACTGGTTTAGGCTAGTAAAAAATACAAAAAAAGTCCTTTCTTTTAGGGTTTCTTTGGCGTTGTAAAGAGTATTAAACCACAAAATACTGTCTAAAATTAAAAAGTCTGGACAAAAGCCTACCAAAAATAAATCAGCAATAAGGCAACAGCTCCTTTTACCAGTTTATTTTTTCAAAGTATTGTGGATATTTTATCATGTTATGCTAAGTCCTTACTATTCTCAGTGAAGTTTATTCTGGTATGTATGTTTGTTACTATCTTTAGGAAAATTATCTCCATAAACTTAGTAAGAGAGATTTGTCACAGTATAGAAAACTATGGGTCCCTAGGTGCATGCCACTCTGCTAAATTGTCAAGAAAAGGCTTTCTGTAAAGACATCCAATAATATGTTGAAGAAAGGTTCTGATCTGTTTTTATTAGTGAAGTGGAATGAAATGATGTTTAAATGTTAGTGTGACATTTCTTGCTTTAAGTGTTGTGAGCTGTCAGTATTTTCTGGGATAGAACTTCTTGAGTGGAGTGACTCAATATTGATACACTTTTTTTCCGCTTTTTGTATTATTATTATTGCTTTGCAAATTACAGTTCTCATTTTAACGTTTATTTCTGAAAACGTACTTCTTTAATTATCAGGATTATAAGAATGTGTCAAAGCCGAGCGCTTTTTAAAAATTCCAGATTGTTGCCTTAATCAGATATTACAATCTGTTGTATAGAGAAAATGAAAATACAGTGTATGTGTTGCGTATTATTCTTTATCAGGTCGTGCGTCCATAAGAATGTAGCTGTTATACACACGTTGCCAATGCAGACAATCTTAATTTGCACTGTGAGCAAAGTTGCTGGTGTTTTTTCATTTCTGTTAGTGACTTAGCAGCGTTTTTAAGAAATGTACTTTTAAGAAGTTTAAAAAGCAAAGCTGTACTGTTACATAGCATTTTCATTCTTCAAAGCATTTTGCAAAGCACTTCGCTAAGCTGGCAATTAAAATACATAGTATATGATACATATTGCGTGAGTTGTCATATAGTCCTTTAATGTTTCCTACTAAAAAATAATTCTCCAGTGGTTGAACTCTTGTATATGTAAAATGGTGACATTTCTATTTTGAATCAAATTCAATTATATGGAAGAATTTGTGTGTGAGATTGTTACTGTAATATAGTTTTACCAACTGAAAAGAACAAACTTTTCCACCCAAGAGGAACAGAATAAGTCTGTGAAATAAATTATGTTAAAGGTAAATAGAGAATGTATTCTATTTTTTTCTTCTGTTTAATGTTTTGTTCCATATTTCATTCTATATTCTGTTGACTGAAGTGATGGAATTCCTTCTAAAATGTAATGATTTGTTTTACTTATTTTCTAGGGAGCAGAGACCAAGCACCCTTGCTCACAAGATCTGGAATTACAGGACTAGAAGTCAGTTACGCTACTGATGAAAGAACTCTTTTCCAGGAAGTAGTGAATATTGTAAAAAGGTAGCATATCTGTACGTTCTGCTTTTATTTTTCAGGCTTGGTACGGCAGATATAGTTCCTTCAGCCCTTGCCAGTCTCTCAAATACTGATTGCTGTTGTTGTTGTTGTTTCCCTCAAAGGCTTATTTCTAGAGTGGACAAGCATGGTGGTCTTTTGAATAAAAGTACTTTTTTTGCTTTTCCTTTTCTCTGACAGCAAGCACATTCAGATCCTCTTAAGCAGCTGAATTACAGTCTTGAAACTGATCTGCCATATCGGTAATCTTCTTTAATAAACAACCTTTCCTGTATTAATCCCAGCGTTCATTACATGTCTCTCTGTCAAACTCTCAGTAGATATTAATGGTGCTGAGAGCTATAGAAAACCCTTAGACAGGAAGAATTATTTTAGGGTCTCTGAGGCAAGGCAGAAAAAAACTACATGATACTGAAACATACTGTGGACAAATCACAGTAACCAGTAGCTGAAAATTAGGTGTCTACATTAGTTTTGTCTTCTCTGAATGAAAATCCCCTGCTCAGTCAGACTTGGAAAACTACTGACTTTCCTTCTCTCCACCAAGACTGGGAGGCCTGTTTTGTAGCCCTCAGGAAGTCAAACTGCTGGCATTTCCTCTACTGACAGAGGTGTAAAGCCATAAAATTACAAGGAAAAACAAACAGATTTAAACTGTGAGTCACCCTGCTGGAGTACAGACTCAAGAAAAACATGTGTACTAGGCAGAGTACATTTGCCATTCTTTCTCTCTCCAACCAGAAAACCTCTGATGAGAAAGACATTGACCAACCCCATGAAGCCAGAATACAAAAAGAGTTGCTGAATGCAACCAGCACAGGGTGGGTCCTGACAGAGCAGCAGATCCTTGTTCAGAGAAGACAAAATTCAGGTAAGGAAATTTTTATTTTTCTCTTTCTTGGAAATCTAGTGCTCCATCAAACTTAGGAATAATACTAAGAATGAGAAGCTGCCGGTAAATCAAAAACCCTCCGTCAGTTGTGGGGAAATTTTAAGAGTGAGCATGGGAGAGAGAATGCAGCAGTTAGGGTGTATATTTATCACTGATGAACAGAAGTCTACAGATGTACATATTGAAGACATTATTTTTGTAGTACTCCAAGATGGAATTTATCAAGCTGCTGACTGACAAAACTCTTCTTAAGAGATGTTCTCGTTCTCTTTCCACATGTGCTAGCATGCCTTTATGACTCAACATCTTCAAATATTGATTTAGTTAACTTGTATTCCCAGGATATAAAAGGTTTGATCCATTTTTGGAGAGGGAGACTGCTATCTTACATAATTCTTCTTGTCTGCTTCCCTCTTCTCTCGATGCAGTGTAAACTAGAGAGTCAGACTCTACTGAATTTTCTGCTAATACTATTTTAGAACTTGGACTACATCTACAGATTGGAGCTCTTTTTCCTTCTTATTTTCTGTAGCATAAGCCAAAGAGAAGACAAAAAATTGCTAGAGTAAATGTTTTATATTTCTTAGGTACAAAGTAAGAGTTGAGACTCAGAGCAGCTTTAACTGGAGGAAGAAGTATTGTAGAACTTCCTAGTTAAAAAGTAGTGGACTGCAAAATCTTCCTCAATAGCGAATGAACAAGTAAATGGCTTTAATGAAAATTTTCAGCATTGGAAATTATTTCTAAAATAACCTTCTGTTGCTGTTTTGAAGTTATTTCTTCCAGCACAGACGAGTACTCTAGTTGTTCTGGTCACCAGTAGATGGAAAAAACAGAAATGGTCAGGCCATGTTCAAAAAGAATTACCACCTGGGGCTTGTGGATGCATCAGGCTGGAGTGAATGACAGAATATCTATTTGATCTTGATTGGCAACACCAGAAACAGACCTTACCAGCTTGCTAGTATCCTGAACACATCACCTATGGGAGAGGAGTTGTCTTATACAGTGCAGTTGAAGAATTCTTGTTCCTGTTTCTAGTCATTCTCTTATCATCTGGCCTAATTCTTGCTCTTATTTCATTTATGTGATGTTGTGTAACATACTCATTTGTTTCAGTTTCCAATCTCTTGTGTATCTGTTTAGGCTCCACTTTTCATTTTTCCCTTTTCCCTTTTATCTTCTCCTTTCTTTTTCTTTTTTCTCTTCCCTTCTCTCTTCTTTTTCTGTGCTGGTTATTGAATGTAAGAAGTATTTGATCCAGTCACTTTTTGTGAATAGATGTAAATACCGATTGAGCATGTTAGAGAATTCTTGACCACTATTTCAGCGCACTAATGAGAGGAGAAGATGATTCTGGAAGATGTGTCACTTTATGTGGCTGAGCAAGTAATCGCTTTGCCACTTAGCTCAGCAGTCTCTACTCTCTTTCCATCAGAAATCTACAAGTGTTTTCTGTCCTCAAACAAATGGCACAGTACCTACTCAGTCTTTACAATGTTTTGGTCAATATTGAGAGACAGAGATGTGGAAAGTAGAAACAAAGTAGAGCTGATAGATCAGTGAGGTTTTAATGCTTGAAATGATTTTATTCCTGGGCTATACAACTAGCCATTTGTCAGTGAGGAGAGTCTACCAAATCTTTTTATAGCTGAATTACTGTTCTGCATGTTCCTTGAAGATGAATATTGCTCCAGAAAGTTGAGTGGAATTGGTTAGCTGAAGTTTGATTGAGTTACACTTTTGTTGTAAAAGTGTTTGCTAGGTCTGAATGAGTACAGCAAGATAAGCATTTTTCCAACAAGACAAAGCAAATACCTAGGTAAAATAAATATCAGTGTAACAGCTCTTCTATTAAATGAATAGATGTTGTCTGATGGATTTGGGGCATTTTAAGAGGAGGCTTTCCCTACATAAGATTTCCCTTTGGTAAGCTGTCCTCTAGTTGTAAACTAGAAAGTAGGTCTTGAGCTCAAAACTGGCGTAAAGCAGCTGAAAAGTGACGTCCTGCCCATCCTTGGGAGCCACTGAGGCTCTTTGGAGTTCCCATAAGGGAAGTACAATTTTTGTCTTGATGTGGAGCCTGTATCTCCACTGCTGTGCTAATGATTTTCATGATGCTACCTTAACAGTCTTCTTCAGTAGCTCTTTATCAGAAGGTGTCAGCTGCAGTGAGTTGGAAAAAAAAAAGAAGAATCTGTCTGCCTGCAAAAAAGTAAAACAAAATCACCTTTCCTTCTTAACCTAAAGGCAGAAAAATGGGTAAACACATTCATATAGCTCCATAAACCAGTCAGTACAGAACACAGAAAAGCTGGCTGTTGGAGGAGGAGAAATGGTTAAAAAAAAAAAAAAAAAGGCAGGAATACTAGAGATATCCAAGCCTGATGGAGCAGTGGATTCCCATGAAAGAGAAATTAAATGTCTTGGCCTCTCTTTCAGTTTTAATGTAAATTATGCCTCTTTTCTGTAAGCGCAAATCCCACGAAATAGCAGAAAAGGGCTGATCCTGAAAGCATGAGAGGAGCAATATTTGGGGAACTTATGTGGGAATGCACAGTCCCCATCTCTGTGACATAGCAGAGAACTTGGAAACACAATGGGCCTGAAAAAAACATAGAAGATTCACTGTTACTTGACACTCACTAGCTACGTGTTGTACTTTGTTCCCATGGAAGTAGTTTCTGCTTAACGATGCAAGATTTTCTCAAAGATATTGGGGATAAATCATTCATAATTTAATTAGCTGTTATTGCTTAGTGTTTAAATGTTTTGTATAGTGTTTATCTTATAAAACATGGTGCAAATTAAAATTTTGAATTAATTGCAATGCATTATGTTTATTCATCTGTAAATGCTCTAGCAGCATTTTCAGTATAAAATAGAGATGTGTTACTCTAACCTTCTTTTCCCAGGCTAGTACCATCTTCTGTGGAATATTTCTGTAGACGTTTCTGCTTAATGGCTTAATGTCCTTTATCAACTTCATGGATTTTTATTGTCCAAAGCGAACTGGAAAAATACTTTCAGAGATTTCACTTATGTGTTTGAGTCACCAGTTATTCTGCTTTTGTCTGTATTGTAGGTCTGGCCTAATTTTCTTTCCCTCTTTTTCTCTCAATTTTAGCTGGAAGAAAAATAACAGTCAGGAAAAGCAGACTCATAATAGAAGGGAAGGCATATGTGAGAGCTTTAGAATTCATTCATGAAATTATCAGATGGGAAAGTGGAAGAGATGGCATAACAGCACATATAACTTAGCTAGAAAGGAAAATAATCTTATTTCTTCTCTCTGCAGCATGTATGAGTTGAATGCTAATGCTGTCATGTTTAAATCCTGCCAGTATAAATGCTGCTTTTCATCTTTACAGAGAGACTGGCAACAGCATGCAAAGCAGTATCAGTGCCCATCCTTTTAACAAAAGAGCACTATGTTGGCAGGCTTACCTCTTGTTCCTGTCATGTTAGTCCTAGCCAGCAGCTTTCAAAAATCAGTGCTACAACACAGTAGTTTCTTGCAGGTGTAAAAGCTGGTCTTGTGATTTCTTTAATAAGACAGCTTAAACTGCTGATGAAGACCAGTTGGAGAGTATACTGTAAGAACTGCGATAAGGGAGGCTGAAAGATAAAAACTTGTCCTCTCCTTAGTAGAAAATGAGGGAGGTAATGCACTATTCCTGCCAGGAAAAACACAAAACAACCTACAGTCATCCCAGATGGCAGCTGCTAGTGTAGTTACAGTGACTTGCTACTTACTAACAGTATGTTGATTTCTGTTCAGAACTAGTGTAAAAGAACAAGCTACTCGTGACATAATGAATAATGTTTTTTGCACCACATAAGCAGTTCTTCACTCAAGCAGTTTCTCACTCAAGTATATATCTGTCATAGAACCTGGCTGGATAACTTATTGCCCTGCCTAGAATCTACAACTATTTTCCATTCTGAACAATGTGAAGCCAGTTTTCAAATATGAATGTAAATGTAAGACTTCTGTAAGGCTTTCCTTCATTTTAAGTAATAAACAGCATACTGTGATATGCTGATACCTGGATAGTTTAGCTGCAAGAGTTAATGTGTAAATGTTAAAGTTTATGTCTGTTGTATAACTGTGTAGAACATTACATAATTCCTTTTAGTTTGAAAGCTAGCTACTCGTGACATAATGAATAATGTTTTTTGCACCACATAAGCAGTTCTTCACTCAAGCAGTTTCTCACTCAAGTATATATCTGTCATAGAACCTGGCTGGATAACTTATTGCCCTGCCTAGAATCTACAACTATTTTCCATTCTGAACAATGTGAAGCCAGTTTTCAAATATGAATGTAAATGTAAGACTTCTGTAAGGCTTTCCTTCATTTTAAGTAATAAACAGCATACTGTGATATGCTGATACCTGGATAGTTTAGCTGCAAGAGTTAATGTGTAAATGTTAAAGTTTATGTCTGTTGTATAACTGTGTAGAACATTACATAATTCCTTTTAGTTTGAAAGCTTAAATGGAAACTGTTCATAGTTTTGGAACCTCAGTTCACAATCATTGTGTGATTGTGGTGTGCAAGAGGTGATAACTTTCTGACACTGTGATTCTGCTGCTGAAAGGAGCTGCAAGATAGTTTCATTTGTTTGACCATAAAATGTTCTAGTAGCTTTGGTTTTGCGCCACTGAGTACAGTTAGAATGGAATTGAAAAGTGAATGTTTTTATTTCTCTGACTACAGATGTATTTATTTTATCCAGAAACAAAAAAAAAAATCGATTGGTATTAACAGCAAATAACACAATATCCCCCAAATACAAAATGCTTCTTTTCAGATCTCCAGAGCACTAGAAATCAGAACTTGTATCAAAGCCATTCCAGCACAGGTGGAAATAGGTGTTAAAAGGGGTTTGCAGCTTTAGCTAGGTAATAAAAAAGCCCGAATTGTAATAAAGAGATACTCATGCTGAATAAGAAGATTTAGATACTTCATTTTTCACAAAAATGTAGTGTCCATAGTCACAGTATTTGCATACCTTAAAGTGAATTGTCGTGAAACTTTGGCTGAGACATACAAGCAAGGTAGATATAATTACATTAAATGAAAATCTGAAAGTTCAGTTGTCGTGTCTGTAATATAACTTTGACTTCAAATTTGAGGAAAGGGTATTCTCCTATATCAAGCATTTGGCCAATGTTGGCGTTTGTTATGTGTTTAAGGATGCAAAAAGTCAGGAACCCTGCCTACGTGATAGAAAAAGGAGAGTTTTGGATTAGATATTAGGAAATTTTTTACTTAGAGGGTGATGAGGCACTGCTCAGTGAAGCTGTGGATGCCCCATCCCTGGAGGTGTTCAAGGCCAGGTTGGATGAGGCCCTGGGCAGCCTGATCTATTGATTGACAGCTCTGCCCATGGCAGGAGGGTTAGAACTAGATGATCTTTGAGTTCCCTTCCAACTCAAACCGTTCTGTGATACTTGTCCCACAACCTCTAAGATCTGCAAGCCTGCATCCTACTGTGAGGCCGAATATAGACTGTGGTACAGAACTCTCAGGTTACTGTCAAGTCCTCTGCCTTTTTTATCATTGTTTAGCTGTGTTGAATCATGCCATCTGGGATTCAGAACCCCACAACTGAGCTGCATTGAAAGAAGCAACTTTTTTGTGTTTGTTTTTGCTATAAAAATAACAGAAATGTCTTTGGCTGGTCTTTTTCTGTCCAGCTCAAGATCATTCTTTAGCTCCTCTGCGAGTGACGAGCTGCTCAAATAATGACTTCCATTTTTAATAGTGCCTCTTTGTACTTAAACAGGTAGGTGGTACATGCTCCACTGAGCCAACTCCTACCTGCACTTCAGCTTTGAAACCACCTTGCTAGTTGTCCTGTTTAGTCAGATCTTCTCTGAGACCTAAGTTGGAAGCTGGGCAGCTATTGTGTCATAAATTAACTCTCTTTTCTTTCTTTCATACATGAGCCAGTCAAAGTTTCCACCTGGCATGAGGTACAGCATAAAATCAATATTTCTTGTGTATTTTATAGAAAGAAAAATGTTATTTTAAAGTAAGAGGTATTTAAATAGATCTGGCATCTGAGGTCACTTTTCTCCATGTTGCCTTTTTGACAATTCATTCAACTGTCACTTTTAATTTTTCCTATGAAGAACCATCACTTAGGACCAGAAGTGTCCTTTGATTATTATACAATACTACAATTCACTGCAGTATGCAAGACACACTGATACTTAAAGAATAAAAAAAATAAAAAGATAAGCCTAGTAGCAAATTCTATTCTGTTTCTATTCTATTTCATAAAGAAAACCAGCACAGCAAATGTTGAGGAATTGGCTGTGTTTGTGCCTGTCTTCTGCAGGTAGCGAGCTTGTAGTCATGCTTGATACAAAACTCTTACTAGACTTCAATTTTGTTCTTTATTGTAAAGGTTAGAACAACATAGGTATGTATAAAAAAAAATTGCTTTTCCAATAAAAATATTTATTGTTATTTTTTTTTCAGTTTTATGTTACTAAATTCCTTTTTTGACCATAATTAGAATGAAATCCTGTTTATATTCTGCTCGTGGAAAGTATTTTCTTAAATAATATGAAGCTCGTTTTCTTTTTTCCCCCCGTCTTTAGATATGACCCAGACATATTGTTAGGCTATGAAGTCCAGATGCATTCCTGGGGTTATCTCTTACAGAGGGCTGCTGCATTAAATGTTGATTTATGCCAGATGATTTCTCGTGTGCCAGGTAAGTTACCGTCTAAGGTTTCCATTCAGTTACAACAGAAAAAAATAGTTGAAATCTATAAATAAAAACTGCAGAGCAATTTTTCATATAGGCCTCTATTATGTTGTTGCTGTTGTGTTGTAAGTATAATTACAAAATAATAAATACCAGTGAGATAGGGATTTTCAGTATTTGTTGAATCTTGGAATGTCTTGTGTATTCCACTTCTGGGTATGTCTCATATGCATAAATCTAAACTCTTTTTGAATAGTTCTGTGCCTTTTCTTGCCGGGATCCCATTTTGCATGTTCTGCTGCATTCCAAAGTAGAAAGCCTAGAGTACAAAGGTGCTGAAACTTCTCAGCTCATCACTGAAAACCAGTCTCTTTTTTCTATGCATTGTATACTTTTTGGTGTTAATTCTAATAATATAATTCCATAACACAAATAAATTAGAGAAAATTTTGAAATCCTGGTGGTATTTCTGCTACTACTCTTCTCCATGGCTTCAGTTGTATGTATACGCCATTCCTGGTAACTGCCATAATCATACAGCAGCTTCTCTGACAGGTGTACAGTGACATTAAAGATGCTCCTGGTTTGTGTTAAAACCCTTGCTTTTAATGGCCATTCATGTACTGTGGGGAAGTATTACTGTCCTACCTGCTGATGCCTTCTTCCAACATTCAGAACAAGATCTGTTTGTGTTGTTTTCTTTCTTGAGAACGTGAGGAAAGTTATCTAGGAGAGTGTTATCTTCCTGTCTGTGCTTAGCCAATTAATATAAACTGTCATTCTGAAGAGTACAAGTAGCTGAAAAAATAAATCGACCTGAGAAAAGTCCATAGCTTTACGAAGTAAAAGTTTACTAAAAAATTTGTTGTACCTCTTTGGGCTTGTCAAAAAGTTGTGGATGAGGTATTTAAAAAGTCAAAAACAACAACAAAAGTTGCTTTTGACAGGGTTCTTGTCAAAGACCTGTAGAGAAACTAAATAGCCACGAAATAAGAATTGCATTGTCTCATTAAAACTTTCACTCACTTCTTCCTTAAAGTTTGAGTATTTATGGGCTCCTTTTATACTTTAAAAGTCTTTGCATATTCTTGATAACTGTGACTTGTTTAGAAAATGTCTGAGTTACAGAGACCACTCAGGGATGTGAAAATATAGGAATAAATTTACAGCTCCAGTTGAAAGTTGTTTGCAACTGGACTTTTAAGTGAGCAATATATAAAAGCAGAAACATAGAACAGTTTATGCCTAAATTGGTCATCCAGGGTCATGAGTTTCTCTCTTCAACACCAAGATCTCAAATTTGTTCTGCAGGAGTGACAGCTAATTACACAAACCTTGTTACTGAATTTCTTTGATGGCTCCAATTGAGGTAATGCAATGGTTGCAGTAATAGTATCTTTGGTTATAGTCTTATGATGTATTGAAGGATGTTCATAAATCCTTTTGGCCCCTTTCAACACTTGCAGTATCTTTGGTAAGATGATAAATGTTGCTCTTTAAGGTTTCCTAAACCTGCAAAGATCACAAGGGCTTGCTGCTCTACTGTGGACATGGGACTCAACTATCTCTTCAGTTCAAGGCAGTTTGGTAACTTCATTTCAGTAACTAATGTGACTCTTGTTCTCAGACTGGATCACAGCTCTTGTCTTGCAAGACAACCGTGCCTGCACTTCAACTGTTGCAGAATCAACAGTTCCATCAACAAAGCTCTCTTTAGTACACACCTTCAAAGCAAGCTTTTGTTAGAATTACTAAAACACATGAAAAATTCCTCAAAGGTGAAAGGTTTCCTCTCTGGGAACTGTCTTGTTCTTGATGATATCTCTATGTATTTCAGAGTCAGGCTTCCTTACCTACAGCTATAGTCCTGCATTGCTTGAGTTCAGTTATAGTGAAGGAGTAGAGGGTTGTAGCTTTTCATATCTTTGGACATGAAGAGATCCTGCATGACATAGTCATGATCTTTACAGTACCGGTATTCATAGTACACAAGTTCTAGTGTGAGGTGTTAGGTGTACCCCAGAAGTGGAATACATAACACTTATCACTAGTTCCTATAAATACTTTATTTTAGGGTAAGTAATGTAAGTAATTTTTTTTTTCATTGGACTACAGGAGAAAGATAAGGAAATTTTTCACACTGAGCTCCTCTTAAAAAATGTCATGCCATAAGTATCGGCTTGTGTGTGTAACCGTAAATGTACAAGTGTTATATTCTCTGTTGCTTTGAGGTCTCCTTGTCCATGGTTTTTTTACCCCTTCTGTGTTCCTGTTGCTTTTCCAAACCCTATGCTTCGTATTTCCCTCCCTTCTTCACATGCTGTATCTTCAGAACAGGAAGTGCTCCTGCAAGCAGCATGCTCCTCTTTCTTCCTATTGAAATACAGATGGAAGGTACTTTACCTTCCCTTTCCTGTGATTTCAACTTATAGAAAGCTGGACTTCTCTCTGGTTTGGCTTTATTGGCTGAGTCTGGTGCTGCCTCTGCCATTTGTAAGTGAACTATGCATAAGTCATTAGGACACACCACAAGAGAAGTGAGTACTATACCTGAGCTGAGTGGCTTTTATTTTTTTCTGTGTGCACTGTGGACTCCTGTTTCCTTCTTTGCATCACAACTCGGCAACAGGGAGTAGGGAACAGGGTGAGGGAAGACTTCTTTTTATTTCATGTCACACACTTGAAAGGTAGGAAAAATGTCCGGTTCTCCTTCCAAAGAGGCTCAGATGGTTCTGGTGATGTATTCCCGCTCCAGTTGTAGGGCGTAGCAGGTTTTTGTAATCCTCAAATGGACCTTGTATGCAAAGTTTCTTGCTCAACAGGGAAGCGGGTCTCTTGTGACCACAGTATCCTTAGTCACTTGTCTTTACCAGCAAGACATGAAGGGAACTTGAGATGCATAGTCAATCTCCTGAAGAAGTCAGAAGAGGAGAATCAGAGTGACGCTGGAGAAAGTAGGCAGTCTTGGTAAAACACTGTAGTAATTTCTTCCTCCAATTTAAAATGTAAAAAAAAAAAACAAGGGAGAAAATATAAGTTCCTCGCTTTTGTTGGATTTTTCAGGAAAGAATATCAAACCTGTAGCTTCAGGTTGACCAAAAGGAATTAAAAAAAAAAAAAAAAAGATGACAAAAAGACTATCTTTTTATAGAGTAATCACCATTGTGTTACATAAAGTCAGATTGCCACTTCTGCCTCTGCATTTGTTCCTTACTGTTTACTTCTGCCTCTACATTTGTTTTTTCCTGTTTCCTTCTCTCTCCATTTGTGCTGTCCAGAACTTGTGTACCTTCTCCCACTGTAATGGTTTTGCATAATAAAAAGTGCTGCATTTCATTCCTGTGACTTGGTTCCAATTGTGTAAAACCATTAGAAGTAAAACCTTGAGTTACAAATTCTTTTGGGCTGACATCACTTTTCTTGTATATACTGTGCACTGATATACTTGCAGCTAGCTCTCATGTAACATCAGCATTGCTTAGCCAGTATATTCACCATGGAGAATATATTGCCATGGACACCATTTCAATGAAATCAAAGAAAGATTTATCTTCAGATGGATGTGCAAGAGTGGAAAATCTTGAAGGAGTTTTATTTAGCAATTCTGTGGGAAGCTGGTAAATAAATAATCTTGTTCAATTAGTGAATTTTTGTAGGCACCTTGAATGAGCAGAGTGATAATGTTGACTGTACTGTAACTTGTCTAAATATATTTTCTTTTAATGCCTTCAGATGACAATAAAGAGAACAGATTCGCAGCTGAGCTGGACGAATATGGGTCAGATACAATGAGTGAAATAAATATTGTTGGGAGAATTATCTTAAATATTTGGAGAATGATGAGAAATGAGGTAATGTTTAAAAACAGCTTAATGTACTGAATTTATGCTTTTTTGAATTAGTGTGTACTGTTAAAAAATTAATGTAACGTAGCTTTTCCTTTTCGTACACCTTTTCAGATCTGTCTGCTACTCTGTGCGAACAGATTTTGTCTATCACTAAAACGTAAAATACTGAAGCCCACTTACCTATTTTAACAAATCAGCTAGTGTGGCACTTGTACTAAATTAAGTACTTGAACTTATTTTGAGTTCTCAGACTTACTCGTTTTGCTGTTCATGACTTCACATTCAACATTCAGCTGATTCAATCTTAAAAGACTGTTCTGATCAAACTCAGATCTGGTCTTTGTGATCTCTCTAATTCTGTGTAGTCTCTTCAATTGATAAGGGGTATTTCTTCATGACTTGTAAATAGTTAGGGACTTCTAAATATGTCTGCTCTTAGGTAACAAAGAGTACTAATAATAAAACAGCAATAAATTAATTGTTAGCATTCTTTAACAGTACAGATTTCCTTGACTGTGAAAGACTTTGTACACGTTAACACATCCTCTGCATTTTTGTAGGTGAATCTGATGAATTACACCTTTGAAAATGTGGGCTTTCATGTTCTTCATCAGCGTTTTCCTTTGTTTACTTTCCGAGTCCTGTCTGACTGGTTTGATAACAAGGTGGATGTCTACAGGTAATCCATTTTTACAAGATTTTTTGTTTGTTCTTTCTAGGGCCAGATTCTTAGCACTGGTTAAATACAAGCTAAAATCAACATAGAGAGAAATCAGCAGTTTAGCTGAGGTACTAGAACAGTCTACATCCAGCAGCGTGAGCTTGTTTACTCTGCTGTTCTGATGTGTTCTGTTGTATAGTTGCACCCTCAGTACAATGTCTTTGTTTTTCTTTTTAAAATAGTAAAGCAATTTTAAGTTACAGTTCCAGCATGTCTGAATAGATATTCTATTTCAAAGTTCTGTAAGATCTTCATTTTGTGTACAGGATTCATCAGAAGGATTTATGATAAACTGGCAGGTTTCTGTTTTACTTCACAGTGCGTGCCATCCAAGCTAGGCTTAAGAATAGTACAGAACAGTGTACAAGAGTACAAGATGTTCAGACAGTAGCTATAGGTGCTTAAAAATATCTCTTTGTGGCACATATCACAGTGAGCTTCACTCTTCCTTGGAGTGTTTTGGTGTTGTGTCATGTCAGCAATTCACAATACTGTGAGTACTGATTTTAATGTCCTTCATAACATATATATGATATGTTAAGTACTTTTTGACTATGTGGGAACTTGGTTTGGTGTTGAAATTACAAATTTAAATTCAACAAACTCTGTGGAAGGTTGTTACCACGAAAGTCCACTCAAGAAAGGAAAAAAAAAAAAAAGTAACAAACAAACAAAAAAAAGCATGTAAGCAAATGAAGAGAAGCTAAAGTTTCTGGTGTAGTAATTCTTTAGGGTGATAAGAGGGACATATACAGGCTTGAGCAGTGGGCCCAGGTGAACCTCATGAGGTTCAACAAATCCAAATGTAACATCTTGCACCTGTATTGAGGCAGTCCTCACTACCAGTACAACCTGGTGGATGAAAGGATTGAGCACAGGTCTTTCAAAAAAGACCTGTGGGTACTGGTGGATGGCAGGCTGGACATGAGCCAGCAATGTGCCCTTGCAGCCCAGAAAGACAACTGTATCTTGACCTGCATCAAAAGAAGCATGGCCAGCAGGTTGAGGGAGGTGATCCTGCCCCTCTACTCTGCTGTGGTGAGGCCTTGCCTGGAGTACTGCATCCAGATGTGGAGTCCTCATTGCAGGAGAGACATAGATGGTTGGAGCACATCTAGAGGAGGGACACAGAAATGTTCTAAGGTATGGAAGCCTCTCCTACAAGGACAGGCTGATTGAACTGAGGCTGTTCAGACAGGAGAAGAGAAGGCTCCAAGGAGACCTGATAACAGCCTTTCAATATCTAAAGGGGAGCTACAGGAAAAATGGGTACAGATTCGTCAGTAGGGTCTGAGGTTATAGAACAAGGGAAAATGGCTTTGAACTGAAAGAGGGTAGATTTAGGTTGGATATACGGAAAAAGTCTTATACTGTGAGGGTGGTGAGGCACTGGAACAGGTTGCCCAGAGATGTGGTGGATGCCCCATTCCCCGGAGACTTCCAAGGCGGGGCTGGATCAGGCCCTGGGCAACCTGATACAGCTGTGGTGTCCCTGTTCGTGGCAGGGGAGTTGGACTAGATGGCCTTTAAAGGTCCCTTCCAACTCTAAGGATTCTGTGATTTTGTAAGGAAAACAGGATGTGGCATGTTATTGCAATGTGCCTTAGCAGTAGGTTACTATACCACATTCTGTGTATATCTTTAGAATATGTAAGTGTATGTTTGTGTGCCACGTTTCTGAAAGAACTGTATGAAAACATCCTGAGGAACATTTTATTTGCTCATTTGTCATAAGCTGTCGTAAAAATACATTTTTCTTAGAAAAAGCAGCACTCATATATGTATATAATGAGGTGTTCACTTTCACAGGTGGAAAATGGTTGATCATTATGTTAGCCGGGTCCATGGGAACCTCCAGTTGTTAGAAAAACTGGATTTGATTGACAGAACAAGTGAAATGGCAAGACTTTTTGGCATTCAGTTCTTACATGTTTTAACGAGAGGCTCCCAGGTAAGATTTCATCTTCCTTAGACTTCACAAAAACAAAGTAGTCATTACAAAAAGTTTATGTACACCAGTATATTTTTAGAGCTACTGTATTTATTTTTGTGCAGCCATAGGGCTGTTTTGTGTAATGTGAAATTTAAACATTATGAATGGCAATGCAAAAGCAGTAATAATGGATTGAATAATTAGTGTCAGATATTAAAAATAGCTACTGAGAATAATTAGGAGTGCCCCAAATGTAATTATTCCAGTGAGTCTCCTCTGCTGACTTTTAGAGCACTATGTTTTCATTTGAAGATGATATTTTTCACAATTACACGAGTCTGAAAATGAAGGCTTTTTAAGATATCAAGGAATATAATAAAGAATATCAGAGAGGAGGTGATTTCCTCCCATGGCAAGCAAAACAGCTCTGTGTGTGTTACAAGTGACATCTCCTGTGCAGGAGATCACTGGGTGATATTTGACAGTAAGGCAGGAAAGACTATAGCTTCATGAAGTGTGTACGTAATGCCAGGTGCACAGTTGATACTGACATCAGAAGAAAAGGAAGGACAGATTTACCTACTCTTTCCTTGGGCCACCAGGAGTCTCCATGACTTCAGAAGACTTATCTTGCCCCAGTTCCAATTGTTTAGGCTAACTAAGCTGTTCTCACAGCTTCACATGAGACTTGAACAGCAAGTTCCCACTAATGTGTTTGCTCTTGAGTTGTCTTTATTAATCTTTCTGCTTTCTGTTTTAATAGACAGCTAGCTGACTGGGATTTGATTTCTTTGCCACATTCTGTCAACAGAATCTGCTTAAAAGCTGATGTCCTAAACAGCTAATATATCTTAAACCAACCAAAGACCAGAGTGTCTGAGGCTGCGTTTCCTTAGCAATTTAAAAACTGGAAATGAATAAAGCCAGTTTTAAAACGTTGCCACCTATTTTCCCTGACTGCAATTGCCTGTGTCAGCTCTTAACCCTGTGCATGTTTTTGTTGATGCAGAGCTATACCAGCCCTATTTTATTTATTTTATTTTTTGCTGATGAGGAGCTGAAGGTGGGGAGAAAGAAGTGTTGGACAGGCATTTGCCAGTTCAGCTCCCTGAATTGGCATACCATATTATGAAAACAAACAAAAAAAAAAAGTACTTCTGTTGGTGTAAGGGAAGAGAAATGCACAGTTAGGGACAGGGAGGGTGTGACTGGCATACTGCCAATTGTAGATATGCTTAAGCTGTCATGATTGCAGCCTGCAAAGACTGTTCTGCCTGTCATTTTCTCAAATGGCTGTGAGTGGGAGTGAGCAACAGAAACATGCAGCATTTTCTATCCTGACTGTTCTTTTCTCTTTCCTTCTGTGCACGTATTTTTTTTTCCACCATTGAAACGTTCTAATTCACAAAAATGGCAAGTTGCAACAACACCCAATCACCTCAGATATTTTTTTTTTCACTCTGAAGGATGATCACTGCATCTTAGGAATATGTTCCTTTTCTCCTTATCTAAAAAGATGTTAAAATTAAATAGAACTAAGAAAGGTTTTCACTGAATTTTGTAAATGTTTTTAAGTGTCTTTTATTAAATTTTACAAGACTTTTCTAAAGGTGATTTTTCTTTTGTTAAGCTGTCTTGAGTATTCCATAGCTTAATAAGGAACTTTAACATGAGGTGGTCATAGCATGGATTATTAGTCAGATGGTTGAAGATCTTGCTGAAAAAGGGAACAAAAAGATCAGCTCTTGCACAGATCTGTTCCCTGACTGTTCACACGTCTGAGCCCATCACTGGGTACACAGATTTACAAAGAAAGCAGCAGCATCTTACGCTACCACACAGCTGCGCTTTGCAACCTGTTTGTAAGGTGACAGGATCTTGTTAAAGCTATTGGTTTCCAAATTAAGGAAACAGTACCAAACCATTTTATTACAGTGATTGAATATACAGTGCATCAGGTGTTTGGTGATGGGAGCTGATTTCTATCTAATGCAGCAGCCTCTATGTATGCCCTTTTGTGATGTCTTGAATAATGTAGAAGTACTTAAAGTCTTTGTTAATTTATTCTTCCTATACTACTTGTAGCATGGTGAGGGGAAAAGCACAATACCCATTGCAAAGCTTTAAAATGCATAAGACAACTTCAGAAATGGGTTTACATACTGTTCCCTTGAGTCTTCTGCTACCAAGTGTATTCTGGTTATCTTGCACAGTCACAGCCTTGGAGACACAACTACTAACCTACATACAGAACTTGCATGTTATTTCTCTGTTTTCTGGACTGCTTACATAAAATTTCTGTGCAAATTCCTAAGGCAAATGGTAAACAAATCAACTGCATATTATATCCTATTTTTTCAATGTTTTGCAAGTCTAACTAAAATGCAGATTAGCAAATACTCATTCACTGACTGTAACATGGACGTATAATATTGTTGTAGCCTGTTGGATTTTTAATTTTTATCCTGAACTGGATGCTTTTTTTACATAGACGTAAATCGAAAGTACTTCATTTTTAATGGATAGGGCTAAATGATGAGGAAACACAAAGAAAAGTTAAACTAGAAGTGATATAAAGTGTGCATTAAAAATAAAAGTACAGCTGTTTATTTTTGAAAATAGCTGTCTGTGCCTTAAACTCAGGAAATCTAAGTGCATATATATTTAGTTTTAATATAACCGTATTTATTCTCTGTTTTTAAAACAATAATGACTATACCCCATCTTTTTTACAGTATCGTGTGGAATCTATGATGCTGCGTGTTGCAAAGCCCATGAATTATATCCCTGTGACACCCAGTATCCAGCAGCGAGCTCAAATGAAAGCCCCTCAGTGTGTTCCCTTAATAATGGAGCCTGAGTCCCGCTTCTACAGCAATGCTGTTCTTGTACTAGACTTCCAGTCATTATACCCTTCCATTGTGATTGCATACAACTACTGTTTTTCAACCTGTCTGGGACCTGTTGAAAACTTAGGAAAGTAAGTTACTTTTCTTTCTTATGAACTTTGGTTCAGCAGAAACATCAGAATCTTCTGTAAGATACTGTCGTTGGAAATTACGGATATGAATAGCCCCCTTTTTTGATTCAAAATATGAGATGGTAAAGGTTTACCATCTGGGTGTATGTTTATGTATAGTAACAGTGGTAATCTGTGTGTTTGTGCATGTTTGTACATATGTTCACTTACTGTGGTGATGCTAGTTTTTAATATTGCTTCAAAATGAATGGAAACATTGTATAAATCCATTATCTGTTTCCAAAACTGGACCAGTATTTTTCCACGATATGTTCATAAGTTGTTGTCCTCTTTTAACCATTGCAGGATTAGATGATCTCTAGGGGTCCCTTCCAACCCCTGCAATTCTGTAACGGTACAGAATGAAAAGATGCAATTAGTTATTCCTTGTTGCGCCTCTTATTGATCTTAGCAGTAGTTCTATTAATTGGGGAAAAAGAAAAATCTCACTGCTCATTATAACTACCTTGATAAAACAGTATTTGAAAGAAGGGAAAGATGTATGCAGTGATTACTGAGCATCATCAGCAGAATGGCAAGTTTCCAATTTGAAGTTCTGAACTAGTAGGAAGAAAATATACACAGTGTGTTTCTTGGTGGGCATGTGTAGTCTTCATACAAGATTGCTGTGTGATTATCTGCTTCCACTAACTGTGTTTGGAAGTAACACATTAACGAAGGGATGGGTAAATTACCCTCCGTGGAATTTAGCCACGTGTTACTACTTTACTCCTAGAATGTTTTGTATGCAGCTAAAAAAATGTAAATGAGGGTCTGTTTGTTCGTATCTGAGACTGTAATTGTCATTCCGTCCTTGCTGGCATTGTCACACTTCAGTGTGAGCTGATGTTTTCGCTTCTGGGCTGTAAATGAATGAATGAATGATCTGCGTATTTAATTTTTCTTTTATTAGATATGATGCTTTCAAATTTGGCTGCACCTCCCTGAGAGTACCTCCCGATTTGCTTTACCAGATTAGGCATGATATCACAGTGTCACCCAGTGGCGTGGCTTTTGTCAAGGTAATGATGTCAGTGCTCTGTGACGGACATTTTCACTTCCTGTTGGCTGAGTAGCTCAAGATCAAAGTGGTGTTTCAGTTTAAATGTAGCTGCATTAAGAGCAGATGGAAGAAGGGGGAGGCTCAGTCTCATTTCCTGATGTTTGTTGATACTTGTCAGAGCGCCGAACTCATGGCAGTTCAGAAAATAAAATGACATCTTTATGCTTTCTTTTATACCAAAGGCTTATTTCATCTATAATTAAACTGTATTTCACTTGTGCAGTTTGGGGATCAAACAGTAATTATCTGCACGTAACACTTCATTCTTCTTCTGCCTGAAAAGCAGAATGCTTTCCCAGACAAAGCATCATGGTTTGGGAGATGAAACTCCCTGACTTGCTTTTTATTGTTCTCATTTTATGCTGTGCATACTGCCGGCTGATTTACAATGAATTAATAAATATGGCCTGGAGCACTTACAAATAATGAGCCAGTCATCAACATACATTAAATGTATGATTCAGTGTAAAACAAAAGCGCAGGTAAAGAATGCTTGTAGAACTTTTAGAAGATCATGTTCCTTCACCTTCTGATTCTTTCAGAATTAATAGTGTTAATGCACCTTCCCTTTAGTAATGCTAAAGCATTGGTGCCTAAGGCATCCTGCTAATGGATCTGTCTTCTTATCAGTGATTATCTAAAGGTTCTACATCTTGCTTCTAAACTTAACTGTTTAGGTTGGGTTTTTTTTAACATATTTCTTCTCTTTGTTCTCTTCATGTCAGCCTTCAGTAAGAAAGGGCGTGCTACCGAGAATGCTAGAAGAAATCCTGAAGACAAGGATAATGGTGAAGCAGTCAATGAAGGCTTACAAGCATGACAAGGCTATAATTCGAATGCTTGAAGCTCGTCAGTTAGGTCTTAAATATATAGCTAACTTCACATACGGTTATACTGCTGCTAATTTTTCTGGAAGAATGCCATGCATTGAGGTAAGGGTTGCAGATAAAAACAGAGAAAAACTGTGAGAAATATGCTGGTTTTTATGTATAGTCAGATAACACAGTATTATTATTTGAGATGTATTCAACCCACCCTGGCAGCATTCAAGGCCAGGCTGGATGGGGCTTTGAGCATCCTAGTATAGTGGGAGGTGTCCCTGCCTATAGCAGGGGGTTGGAACTAGATCATCTTAGAAGTCCCTTCCAACCCAAACCATTCTATGATTCTGTGATCAGAGTAGCATCATAAGAGCTGTTCTTTATTTGTAGTACTGAAAATCGGCAGCTTTGGATTTTTTTTGTTATCTTTTAACTTTTTAATAATATATATATTTATATATATATATTTTTTTCTTTTTCCCATTTAAAAGAAAAAAACTAAATTTGACATTTCTATAGAAATTTCTCCAAAGGGAAATTGGGTTTCAGTTCTACTGGTGGAAATAAAACGTCATAGCTGTTTTGTACTTGCTATAAAAGGAGGAATCATCAGAATCCAAGAACTGAGTAAAGCAAGCCTAAGCAATATTTTCTTGTTCTTCATGTGCCTTATGAAATTTAAACCACATTTTATTTTAATTCTTTTGTAATAATTTGATCACTCTTCTTTTAATTCCTGCTATGGTGGTGTGATGTAAGCAAGCTTTTTATTTTTAATTCATTATATTTTTTTAAACCATGAAATAAAACGCACCATCTCGATATTGTAGTTTTCATAAACAGATCAAGTCGGGTTAGACCATATTCACTAAAAGCTCATATCATGTAGAAATTTCAATTTCTCTTTAATATTGCAGCTTGGGGACAGCATTGTCCACAAAGCCAGAGAAACATTGGAGCGTGCTATCAAACTGGTGAATGATACCAAAAAATGGGGTGCTCACGTTGTGTATGGTGATACAGACAGGTAATAAATCATAGTCGTTCTTCATAGATACATTTTTCTGTTGCCTCAACAAAAAGGATTTATGATACTGGAAAAGGTACATGAACCCTTTTTGGGGTGTTGCTTACTGTCTTGCAGAATAATGCAAAGTAGAGAATGTTTATTTTCCTGGAGTTTCTTTTAGGACTCTTAGAAAACTCTTAGAGGGTTTTCTTTCTTTAGTCAATTTTATGGAGCAGGAAGAAGAGAAAGAAATGGTTTTGTTTTGTTCTGGTGTTAATATAAGTCTTCTTTATTGAGTATTTTTGTGCCTGTTCATGATGACATTCTTACTGGAAAATAGAGTGATTTGCAAGATATTAGATATTGCATGCTGATGCTTAGGGGAAAGCACTCTTTTAAGCTTCATAAGTGGATGCAATTCAGAAGCAGCCACCAAAGCATAAAATGATATGATGAGGCTGCCTGAGTACCTGACATAAACATCTCCCCTTTCTTAGTTATTCATTCATCTAAGTGATACACGTGCTGTGGGCATATCCACCACTGCTCCTGGGCTTGGATCATTTCTCTGTCCTGAGAAACAAAGTTGATCTGGTTGTTCCTCCTTAATGACTTGTGGATCAAGTGAACAATTTCAGCCAGATGTGGTGAAAGACTTGAAATTTCAAAGGTAGTAAATTTGTAGTAATTACATATACCCTGAAAAAAAAAGAACTGTTAGGGGAAGAAGGGAAGGAAGGAATATCCTCTTGCTGGGTAGAGTGAAAAAAGCAGTTATAACCAGAGGTCCCTACGGTTCTCTCCTGAGAACTCAGAAGTTTTGCAGTGCCTGGAGTAGTCATGCTTGCAGCCTCCGGCATTCCTTTGGCATTCCTAATCTTCCACTGAACACTGAAGTTTCTTGGGTTTTTGGCTTTTCAATAGGATGGAAGTGAACAGAATTGCTAACAGTGTGTGTCTTTGCCTTGCCATCAGGAAACTAGCTCATAAGCTTCAGAAACTGTTGAACAGATTTGTTCTTATTTCCTATGTCTGATTTCTTGCAGCATGTTTGTACTCCTGAAAGGAGCCACTAAGGAGCAGTCTTTTAAGATAGGTCAAGAAATTGCTGAAGCTGTAACAGCAACAAACCCCAAACCAGTTAAACTGAAGTTTGAAAAGGTAAAAGGAGAATATTTTACTTCGAGTGTGTTGAGTTGAAGGCAATATGAAGATAAAAGATTTTTCTGGACTCAAACATAACGTAATTGTAAACAACAGTCATACACTGTACTGTTTCTGTGGGTGTATTGCCAGTTCCTTCTTAATGCCTTAGTGACATTATCAGAAGAATGCTGCAGAGTGAAAGCAAACAGAGCTAATCCTCCATTTGCATGTGGCTGCCTGGTGGCCTGTTGTCCTGCCAGCACCAGACAGTTTGAAGCCCCCTTTTCATTCAGTTTTGGAAATGTCTCCCTCAGTTTGGTATTATATACATAGAAGGAAACAAACTCAGTAGAGAAAATGTAAATGATACTAGTGTATTAACTACTAACCAGATGTTTATTCTTCAGTCAGCTTTCACACACTTGAGGATATGTCTGCGTGGTACATATACGTATAAAATGAGAAATCATAAACATTCATTCAGTAGGCTTTTGGAAGGAGTACTAACGACAGTGAGCTTTTTATAGAAGAGCAAGGAAACGTGATACTAATTTTGGTGGCGGTTTATCCTGGGAAAGTCATTAGTGATTGGTTCAGATATTCTAGACATTCTTAACATACGTACCAGACTCGAGAGGTTCAGTCAGAATTCATAAACAAACTGACATTCTTCACTGAAAGTACAGCAGAAAAATATTAGCAAGAGAAGTCAGGAATACCTAGGGAGAACAGAAAGCTTTCCTCTCTGACTGATGTACAGAGGCCCTTCCAGCTTCTTTGAGGTAAATTCTGTGTCATTAGGCTGAAGGAATAATTGGCCAGAAAAAATAACGAGGTGTTAAGAGAGATTTTAATATGTCTGAATGCTTCACTTCATTTGACCTGGGGCTGAAAATGCTGAGTCTTCTCCTAGGGTGGCTTCCTAAGACAGGAAAATGCTTAACTTACACAGACTCAAAGCTGGAGCATCTGGTAAGGAAGTGTGGCACCTATATGCAGGGTCCTCTCCAGCCTGCTAAACTCACTGCTCCCTCTTCCCAAGAGAACCAGGAAGATGTGACATGGTCCTAGTAATACTGAGAAGCAATTTCTCCCCGTTCTTTCTTCTAAAACATATCAGTGAATACTGAGACAATTGAGAATGAAATCAGAGGTTAGAGAGAATAGGTAAAAGAGACCGTGACCCTAAAAAACCATGTATAAGGAGAACATTCCCAAATATAGGCTTCAGAAAGGTGATGTAAGTTCAAAAAGGAAGTGAGGAAGTACAAAAGCCATTACTTCAGCAGAGAAAATTTTCTTGTCTGATGTCTGAAATTAAGTTCTTGTCTTTTTTAAAAAATAAAAAAGTACACGCGCACTAAGATTGCTGACTGTGTCAATCCAGAAACATGTAAGGATACTGAGATTACACTGTGTGTCAATTCTCTTTTTAAACATTCCAGGTCTACTTGCCATGTGTCCTACAAACTAAAAAGAGGTATGTGGGTTACATGTATGAAACACTGGACCAGAAGGACCCGGTATTTGATGCAAAAGGCATAGAGACCGTCCGAAGGGACTCTTGTCCTGCTGTTTCCAAGGTATAATACTTTCACATTTCTTCCTGAATAAAATCATAGTATTCTGTTATTTCATTGTGCATTTATCCTTTCTCAGAGTTTCTGGTCTTTGTGACCTGTCTGAGACTTTGTTTTTCTGGTATGAGTCATTTAAAAGGCAAATTGAAGATCTTGTGTAGCATCACAAGGTCTTGTAGTTTCCACCTTAACTACTACTATCTTTTGGCTCCTATAATTGCCATAAAAAACCTCACCTCCATGTGAGTTCTCTTGAAGACCATTGATCCAATTTACTTTACAGGGAAGTAAGTATAACTTCAAGGTGAGTGAGGCAGACTTTTCCCTAAAGGATGTTTGCTAAATGTCTCACTAACATAAATCCAGTTCTGCTAAGAATTCATTTCAATTAAAATTCCTCACCTATTTATTTTAAGCTGTGTATTGGGATTTACAAAAGAAAAGACTCTTGTTCTGAATCAAGCTAGAATAAATGTATCCCAGTAAGAAAGGTAAGCACTTAGGAGGATTTACTTCCATTCTTCTTGTTAATCACAATTTTTTTGTCTGGTGAGGTGATCAGAAAATCTTAGACAAACATCTTAAATGGCAGAAGGAAAAAAACAAAAACCATTCTCTTTCATACTGTGAAAAACTTCTGTCATTGCTAAAGTGATTCCTGCACCCCAGCACTGTCATGTCATGAAAGATGTGACTGATTGAAATTGGGATTACATCACTATCTTTGATGTTGTCCAGTATCCCAGGAACATTATTCTTAATCCTTCTGTTTGTAAGTCCCACCTACTGTCAATAATGTATAACTCTTTTTTGACAAAAAGAACTAGCGTGAGAAGAAAATACGTGAATTGCAGGCTCAGATCTGTGTTAACCTGATGAAAAAAGAACTGTTCAGTAACATGTTTATGAATGCCTTTGAGTGCAGGAGAGTGCAACCAGTTGTCACATTAACATTCTGGTTCACAACTGATACTTTTCCTAAACAGTATATTCATATTTGCACGTAATCTACTCCATTATTTGGAATTTCGTATTTTGAGTTAAGAAATAACCTTTCTCCTTTGTTTTAAAGATACTTGAGTGTTCTATCAAGCTGCTATTTGAAACACGTGACATAAGTCAGATCAAACAGTACGTTCAGAACCAGTGCATGAAGTTATTGGAAGGAAAAGCCAGCATACAAGACTTCATCTTTGCAAAAGAGTACAGAGGTAGCTCTGCTTACAAGCCTGGATCCTGCGTACCAGCCCTGGAAATCACCAGGTAGAGAAATGCAAAAGCACTAACAATCGATTTTTCCCTTGACCTTTGTACTGCCTTAGTTAGAGGTAGCAGGGAAATGTTTCCTTCAGATGTTTTTGCAGCAGTTGGCTCTGACTTCCTTCTGGGTGTGAAGAGTGGTCAGGCATCAGAAAGCCATTCCTTGTTCCTGGAAAAAGCCCGACATGTTCAAGAGTAAGGTCTCTTGCCAAGACACATCAGCATGTAAAATGATGCGTTCCGTGCTGTTAGCAATACCTTTGTTTTCGTAAAAGGGCATGATGAGCAACAGAAAGACCTTTCACTCACAGATATTACATACATGTGTTAGAGTTAAAACAATAATAGTGATACCTGGCAGTGCTGTAAAATACATTACCAGGCATAGTTTTTCACTTTTTACCTTTCTTACAGCTGGTATTTCATCCAGTGGAGATTGCCTGTCCATAATAAATTATGTGAACTGGCAAATTTTACAGTTTTACCTTGCTAGATATAAAGTATCTTCAAATTAAGCTCTGCTTTTTAAATGAATAAAATTTGTGTCCTGCAATTGCTGCCTTCTTCCAATTGAAAGTCCTTTGCTTTCTTGGTACCTGAGTTCTTCCTAGTGCCATGGCTGCTCTTTGTAAACATATTTCTTTAAGGAAATGGTATCTAGAAAGCAACCTGCATGCAAATCCAAGTGACCTGAAAGAGGAGATAGCATTAGGGTTCATATTCCAGGTTCTAACATTCAGGTCTGATCGTGATGCGTACTAAAAATAAAACGGCTTGGTCCTGTGCTTCGTAATACATGTCAGCTTCAGCCTTCTGCAGAGCTGCTAAATATATCACTGGGTGGCACAGTTTCCCGTTGTTTCTCTGGCTTACGCTTCGTCCCTGGGTGCACTATAAAATCTGTTTTTAAACAGGAGAATGCTCGCCTATGACCGTCGCTCTGAACCGCGAGTTGGGGAGCGGGTGCCCTACGTCATTGTGTACGGCATGCCTGGGCTGCCCCTGATCCAGCTGGTGAGGCGGCCCATAGAAGTGCTGCAGGACCCCAGCCTGAGGCTGAACGCCACCTACTACATCACCAAACAGATCCTGCCACCTCTGGCCAGGGTCTTCTCGCTGATCGGCATAGACGTCTTCAGCTGGTACCATGAGCTGCCACGGGTAAGTGTGTTTGAAAACAAAGGAGACCACAAGCACGGTGCATTTGTGCAGTGTTTGGTTTTATCATGGTTTTTCACACAGTGAGGCCCATGTTATGGGGTGACACAGGAGGTTGTTTATCTTACAGGGCAGTGGTTTGATGCCCAGACGTACAGGGTTGACTCCAAGATCTCGAGTGTGATTTTTTTCAGTTAGCAAATCAATTTCCCCTTCCAGTCCTTTTGTTCAGGCTGATCACGCTGTTATTTTCTGACCACTTTCATAACTCAGTATTTTACACTAGTAGCCTGTTTTTAGGAATAGCTCTATGTTCATCTGCCTGGCTGTACTCACTTCTAGTCCCCCTACAGTGGCTATTGGAACTCTTGCTGTTCCAAGATGTTCTGAAGACCTTCCCTCTTTACAGTAAGGATGGGAGTGCCCAAGCAGCAGGAACGCTGCTTTAAAAATCTGCATCACCAGAAATGTACAGCTGGTTGTTTCCAAACTTGCAGCCACTGGAGGTGCAGCCAGGGAATGTTGGGTATGTAGCAGTGCAGCGCCTGCAGGTGACCAGTGCTTAGCAGGTGACCGAGGATGTCTTGGTTGCTGTTTTTCTCTTTCCTGATGAGCTTCCCAGTGAACCACGTCACAGCAGGGTTGGGCCCCATTCAGCACCTCACTTCAGGCTGTTACTCCCATTCTCCTTAAAAAAGAAAAATAATCTCCATACTCTAGGAGGAAAGCAAGCTGCTCTCTTGGAAGTTACTTACCTCTTCATTTTTGTTTTATTACATTTTATGAACAGATTCAGAAAACTGCCTCCACTGCCCGCAGCGAGCTCGAAGGACGGAAGGGCACCATCTCGCAGTATTTCACGACCTTACACTGTCCCGTGTGTGACGAACTGACCCAGTACGGGATCTGCACTAAGTGCAGAAGCCAGCCACAGCACGTGGCAGTGATTCTCAACCAAGAAATCCGAGAGCTGGAGCGCAAGCAAGACCAGCTGGTCAAGGTATGGCCACAGCACTGTCAGCCTGCTGTCAGCTGTGGGCAAGGGCTGCGGCTCCAAAGCAGCAGTCACTGAATGCCCTCAGCAGACATGCAGTGCTGATCTTAAACGTTACATCTCATTTGCTTTTCCCATTGCTCTAGAAGGCAGCACAGCAGCTGCTGTTCTCCTTAGCTTTGCATGCGACTGAAGCCAAAGGGTAGAGAAAACCAAACAAAAGATGCTTTACTTCTTTTTCTTTTTTAAGAGTATCTTACACGGTTTTTAGGTTCCTTTTTATAATGATGGTGATAAAAAGTATCTTGAAATATGTACCTTTGTTCTAAAATAACTGATGTTATTATTAACAACAGGAGTTCTAGTCCTAGAAGAATTATTTATGTGTATGCATAATATGGCTGAGTTCTGGTTTGGGTTCTTTATTACTTTTCCTCTTGACAGAAATTTCCCAGGCTGTTTTTTTCCCTTGAGTTAGAAGTCATAAAGAGTACCACTGGCTTTGCTCACAGATACATGCCAGCAAAGCACCGTGCCTCTCCTGTAAGAGACATAAGTATGCTCTTGCCTAATTTTTGTACTGTAATATTTTAAAATTATTTTTGGCACTATGTGAACCCAGCTTGATTACTTGGTGAATTGCAGGGATATAAATAAATGTTCCTGGCATTTAATAGCTACATTCCCGTGGGGCTCTCCTCCTGAAAAACCAGAAACCCAACATAATTCACAATTCATAAATATTACGCTAAGTCATTGACTTCTGTTTTCTGGCCGTACGGAGTTGGTAGATATGGTTTTTGACTTCTGGTTTCAAGCGGTAGGAAGGGCCAAAATCCTTAGGGAACAGAAGCACCAATGGCTGCAGAGTTGGTGGGAAAACTGTTCGGGGCTGCCTTAATGCTGGAGAGAATCAAAAGTGAGAAGCTGTGCAGTCGGGTTGTGCCCCTGCCCAGTTCCCTGGGAACTCAGCATTTGTCAGGGGCAGGAGGAGCTGCTGCAGCAGAGCTCTTTGGAGGCCGGAGAGAGGTAGTTGTTAAGTTCAAACAAATAACCCGCTCTGTTTTTTTTACATCACCTAGATATGCAAGAACTGCACAGGCTGCTTTGACAGACAGATCCCGTGTGTCTCCCTGAACTGCCCGGTGCTTTTCAAGCTGTCCCGTGTGAGCAGAGAACTAGCAAAGGCGCCCTATCTCCGCCAGCTCCTCGAGCAGTTCTGAACGATCTGTTACGGATTCCAGGTGCTATTTTGTTTCAGTGTTTACCACACTAGGACTATTGTGCATGGTGCTTTTTCGACTCATCTAGTCCAGGATTTCCATTTTAACTGTGGGGTTTATTATCTGAGGAATAACGAACGCTTATCCTAACTAAATTAAAAAAGAAATGCATTTGTTGATCTACGAATAGTTCACTTTTTAAGATGTACAAATTCCTTCTTCCTTTCATGTTTCTAACATACTGTTTTATAATGCTGATGTTGAAATAGCTGTGTGTAACATCCTGTAAATCCATTTCCGAGTAGAAGTCAAGTTTACTTCCTGGAGGAAGGAGCACTGAAAAAAAAAAACCTCTCGCAACGATAAATCCATTTGTGTGTGTTCTTGGACTGTCGGTATCAAGACGTGTTCTTCTCTATTATCCATTCACTTTATAATTTTGTCTGCGAAAGATTTTGTAAATACACTTTTTTACTTTTCAAACAACTGAGTAAAATAATGTGCAATGACTTTTATACGGATAATTTTAAAGTCGGTTGGTATATCTCCTCCTCAGTTTTGCTTGATTCCGAGTAGCCGATGGTTATTTTGATCAGACTGTGCAAACAAACAGTAGTACCATGTGTAGCATTTTGAAACATTATTTTCTACAAATCGCTGTCTTGCTTTAGCTATTAATGGGGCATTGTGAGGAACTGTGCAAAGACATTTTTGTTACAAACCTGTGGGACTGTTGCAATACTTTAAATATAAAATTTTATTCCATTTTTGCTTGTTTTGTATAGACATTTCTATTGCTTCTAAATATGCTTAAAATATTTTCTTTCCTTACGTACTGTACAGTTAAATCTTATTTGCCACCATCTTGACAAAATGTGTATTTAGAATATTTGTATAACTGTATAAAATGGAAAAGGAATTATGTGGTCAGTGCATTGTTTTCTAAACTGGAAATCATTTTGTTTTAGAAGTTAATAATGGGAACCATATTAAAGTTGAATAAAACGATATGGTAAAGACCTGTACGCTGCCTCTTTCTAACAGTGCGTTGCCATCGATTCCCCACAGTTACAGCGCTGATGCACTGGATGCAGCCTCAACCTGGGGACGTACAACTTCCTGTTGGTTTCTGGAGGCCTTCTCCAAAGAGGACAAAACACTCCCGTTGTTTTCCATTACCCAAAGAGAGGAAGCTTTACATTTGTAAGTCCAGAGTAGCTGATAAAAATAGAACAAAACTTTATTTACATAAAGGAACCCGAGTGCCTCCTCCCATTAAGAATTCATTACATTCAAGGTACAAAGTCAGCCTGTTAGAAAGTCCACGTTACGCAGTACAATGTCAGCCCACCGCAAGCAAAATGAAAGCTATGAGTATGTAACAGAACATACACAGATCGCGGTGAGCCCTTACGGAAGGGAACCAAAAACCCAGCAAGGCACAAACTGTTGCCCACTCTGCATTCAGCACCGAAGGGTCATTTATAGAACAGAGTTACAAACGCCAAAAGTAACTCCTCAGTGCCTGCAGGACAGTTCAGCATTTGGGATCAAGTCAGAGCTAAATACTAGTACTGTGTCACATTCAGCTGTAGGAATTTACCTTTAACACCAGAGGAAATGGGCACAAGACCATCCTCAATGCCACCCTGCCTTTATAGGCAGAAGTATGAATGACATTACACTGAGCCATCTCACCCACTGACCACAGCTCCAGGACGGCTGCCCGGCATGAACACAGCAATGGGGAGGTAATACCCATAAATAACACTTAAGAGGTCCTCCACAGAGCTTCAATGCTGCTTTTACCCTTAACTTAAAAAGACGCTGCAAAGAGCTCCTCACTGTAAATGCCAAGAAGTAATTTAATTTACTTCGAAAATTTAAGTATATGAAAATGAATATTCATTTTTTAAAACAAATCTTGAGGAACACTGAAAATCCAATTATCTAGGAACGCAACAGCCCCGAGCACCAAGGACACATACAGCTGCCATGAGCTGGGCTCAGCACTGAGAAGGTCCTACATCTGCACTCAATGTTTTGTTTGCATTAAGGGGCAGCCACTGATTCTAGACGCACGTGTTTAGGGGATAAGGAGCACAAGCTATGTATCTATGTGTGTACATATGTGCTATTCATGTTTGAGCCCAAAATTAAGACACTGAGGGCTTTAAGTAAGTCCTGGCAAAGACGACTCACAGTTCAGAAGTCATCCAAGCAAAGGCTTCTGGCTATCATTCCAACACAATGCTGTGTGCCACCACTCACTCACCAGCCATGGGTTTTAGTTGGGACAGCATTTCTCCATTTGTTGTGATGACATTAGTCAGAAACACAAGTATGTATCTATCTGTTTATAGATCTATACACACATATATTATATACACAGGTATTGTAAAGGTAGTAAAAGCAAAGAGACCAGCGCAAACAAGGTGTTACAAAAGAAGGAAAATGAGTGCTCACCCATCTCCAAAGATCTAGGTTCACAGGGAAGGAACTCCACAAAGGAGGGATCTCAAGAGATCATTCCTCAGTGGCAGTCAGCCATTAAATGAGGTCTAAGATGGGTGCAGCCTGGCTCCACCCCTTCCGGTCACACAGGTGGATCACCTTCCCCTGTGCTCCCAGGGCTGACTGGGTCTTTCTTTCAGGTGCATTCAGTGGCTCAGGCTGTGATCAGCAGTTCCCATACAGGTATATATGGTTCAAAGAAGTTAAAGCACATTTCCCAATGGGGCTTTAATTTTCACTTCCTATTTTTTCACGACTTGAGCATATGAAACTTGTTAACTGTCCCTGAGAATAATCCTCCTTGCAAAACACTGCAATTGGAAATTTCTTTCTAAATTGCAGATGATGCTACAACATGCCTGCTTTGAGGCAGGTTTCTCAAACTAATTTTTCTCTGGCGACACAATCTCAGGTACAGGGAGATGAATCTTTTAAAGTCACTGAAGATTCCCATCAGCAGAAGTCCCCACTGTTCTAAGTTTTAAATTGCTAATTCCAGGTATTTCTGCCAAAAAAGCAGAAAGCAGCCAAAGGTTTAGTGTTTGGGTACACAGCCCAGCCGGGACACTCCTCGTGCCTTCTATTCATTCGCAAACACAGTCAGGAACTGCTCCATCAGTTCAGACCAAGCACACAGATGACTCCTGCAGCAGGGAGCTGCCCCACACCTGCCTGGGTTCCTGCTGTTGTTTGTCCTAAACTGAACTCTTCTACCAGTGGATACCTGCGACCTCCTGGGAGGTGAAATACATCCCATAAAAGCTGAGCACAAGCACCAAGCACAAGCATGTGTTCCTTTCCCTTTCCCCATAAAACCAACAAGATTCGCCCATGCCAGCAGATGACACTCCCTGCTTTCCAAATATAAAGCAGTTATTGCAGAGTGCAGGAGGGAAGAGGGAAAAAGAAAACTTTTAAGAAATCCAGGCTTAATCTGCACTCACCTAAGTCCTTCTCTCTGCCACACCATTTCTTTTATGACTGTTACATGAAACTGAGTGCATAAGGCCTTGCAGTCTTATTTCCATTGATGAAACGCTGCCATGTGTAGCCAGAACAGGATCTAGACTCATGTTTCCAAGTATTTACAAGAACTCTTAAGCAGAGAAGAAACCCCTGTGTAGCAGGTGGAGCTAATCCTTGTGTTAAAGTGCAGGTTTACGCACTGCATTGGAAGTGTGCATATATACACAAAAGGAAAGAAGAATCAGGCAAACAGGCATTTAAATGCCTGCAGCAGCATGACAAGGAGACCCTGCAACAGTGCAGGATGCAATAAAATAAAATAAATTAAGGACATTTTCACTACAAATGGATTCCTGCTTCTTACTGTTCAGAAGGAAAAGGCCCCTAGGTTCCAGGTTAAACACACGGGAGGCAAGAGAAGGAACAAAAACAAATGAAAACACACTGAACATCCACAATTCTGTGCTATGTCACACTTCGAGCTCTTCCTTTTGTCAGCAATTAAACCTCTTAGCAAAAAAAGTATTAAGAATAGTGCACAAACAACAACAGAAAAAAAAAAAAAACACCACAGGAAACCAACCCACATTCTGACCCCACAGCTTTAAAAAAATAGCAACCTACTAATTTTTGGTTTTCAAGTAGACACATTGCAGAACTACTGCTTCAGGCTTTGCCATTAGCTGCTGCACCTTTGTTATTACTGAGGAGGACTCGGTGACACAACCAGACCTGAGGGCTTCTCCCTCCAGAGCAATGAATCCACACACACAAACCACAGCTTCTCCTCAAGGAGGCACCTGCTGTGTGTCATTACCCAAAGAAAGAAAAGCCAAATGGTGGCACCCAACTACCAGGGAGCAAGCAGGCACACTGCACAACTGACGGGATTATCCATCTCATCAGTAATTCCATCTCATTCTCACATTGCTGTTGTAGCACAGTGCTGTGTGAAAATCTTGGCACGGGAAACCAGGGAAGCTGTTAAACCTTTAAATTGAACCAGCTTTCAATATCATGGCCCTATGTCATTAACACAAATTTACCTAACGTTATCACTTGGAATGGGTCAGAGGAGGGCCACTAAAATGA